>CEMS01892278.1:0-11274 GCA_900068915.1 Megacollybia platyphylla | reverse complement strand
GAAGAAGAAGAAGAAGAGCCTGCACAATCTGCAGAATCACTTACCAGTGGCATGCAGACACCTTCTGGTCTGGAAACGCCTTCGGGAATGGCTAGTGTCGTATCGACCATCGCTGGCGGATTGGAGACCCCAGACTTTTTGGAGCTGAGAAAGAATGTAACGAGGAGCACTTCAGAAGCTCCAACGAGCGGTCCACGTTCATTGTATCAAGTAGTCCCGGAGAAGCAGACGAGCGTCAGAGGGTTGATGGGAAGCGACAGGGGATACGACGTCTCTGCTGCTACAGCTGCATCGGGTGCAATACCGGTACTAGGAGAAGAAAGGGGGACGAAGGTTTGTTTCAGTTTTGACTTGGATTTGGTGACTTAAGAAAATTTACAGCGCAAAGTTGGCGATGTTGATATAACACTGACATCAGAAGAACTGGAAGGTCTATCGGAAGAGGAATTGCGTCGGCGGTATGACGCAACAAGCAGAGGTAGTGCGGGAGTGCCTGGCAGTAAAGAGGACTTTTCAGACATGGTGGCACGAGAAATGTCGAAGAAGAAGCAAAAGATAGATCGGGAAAAGGAGGGTAAGAAAGGCCGGGAGTTCAAGTTCTAAGACTGCTGGTATATTTTCTTGGCTGAAGTAAAATGGCGAGGCTAGCTAATGGAGGTGGTCGAGTCCAAAGAGTGCAAGTAGCATATGTACCTCTCGACGTTCATGATATCTGGGATACTCCGACAAACGCAGATTTGAGCTCGAACCTTCCTACTTATGCTCACCCGCCATGAGATCAAGAATCAAAGCAAGGTAGCACTCTGTGGTAAGAGAAATAGCAAATACGAGCAGCTTCGCGGTAGACCAAGAGCTTTCTTGGTGGTCTGTGTGCATTGCTCGTGATGGAAAACATACCTGAGGACAGACTATCAGACAGGCGTTGAAAGTTGGACGACGAAGACGATGGTATCGACTCAATTTAAAATTTCTTGGCTGAAAAGCTAACTATGAGACAACTGCAAACCACTGAGTATAGCCATCTTCAACAGCTTCGTCATCACCAAAACTACACGTAGAGTGAGGATGCTCGACGTTGAGCTTTGTAACGAGTTGGTCGATTTGTAGAGCAAGGAAAAGAAGATTTGTCAGGAGGATCCGAGGTAAGCCAACTCTGAATCGGGATCGGTCTCGAAACTTGACATGTCTGAGCAGAACGAGGTATGAGAATCCTCGGTGTCGCTGTCAGAGCCGACAATAAAGATGTCACTGTCTTCAGCGAGGTCGGACGTAAAAGTGAGTTGGCTGAAATTGACACGAGCTTTTTCGTCGTCGTCGCTGTTTCGTGTGGCCAACACGGAACGAACCAAAGAAAAGTTTGTCAATGAAGAACGCTCAGTTACAGGCAAGAGTTCAGGGTCGACGAGCCAGATTGGAGGTGAGATGATGAGAGACTCTCTTGTCCGATGCTGGGACCGAGGAGGGCTGTGCTGATGAATACCGCGAGGATGAAACGCAACTGTCTGCGGAAGATTTTCTGAAAATTGCGATTGCAGAGTCACGATTATTTGGATGTCTGAAGATACAAATGAAAAATGAGAAAACATACCTGGTTTGTTGCGGAAGAGGCGTGTAAGGACCGTAGAGAAGTAAGCGAGTGGAAGGAACATAGTGAGTCAGTGTGCACGTGACCAAGTGTGTGTTTTAAGGTCAACTAACAGTGGCAGTGAACTGGATTGCAATGAGCCTCTTGTTCGGCTTGGGTGTAATTTTGCCCAGGCCACTGGCAGATTTCCTACGCATTCTGCTCAACAAAGGTGACCTCCGTTCAGTTTTTGGACTTGTCGTGTTCTCAATTGTCTTCACTTTACTGGGTAAGCCTTTGCTCTCATCCAAGTTGGTGTTGACGCCCTCCAGCATATCTCACGAATCCGTCAGAGAGCTCGTTCCGTGCGTATCTGACCGAGCAGTCGTTTCGCCAACATCTCACCCGCCTCGACGACGATCCACGTCCGTCTGACAAGCCTTTCCATTTTGCTAACCGTGCATCTGTTTCGCTCAGAACTCCAAAACATGTCTTTCACTCTTTCGGTGTCTTTACTGTCGCTGCAATGATCCCTCTTGCAAAGCAGGATCGCCCAGAATCGCACGTCTCAGTCATATCGGATTCTTGGTACATTGGCGCTTTCGGCCGGTGGTGGCGAGGCGGCGTCCTCGAGGCTTGGTATCAGGATGTAATCGCAAGATCCGCCGACGAGGAAAGCTGGAGTTCAGGCATTCTTGGAATGAAATCTGTGGATAGGTCTACCGACTACAATGGTATATTAATTTGCCTTCTTTTTTTCAATCCTCAATAACGATGCCTAGCTCTTCCAGGTCTTCCTTTTTCGACAAAGAATCTCCCGCCTCATGGCCTTTCCAGAGGTTCTCCGCCCCGGCTCAGAAATCGAGACAAGTCTTCCTCGGCTCGCAGCTCTACGCCTCCACCGCTGCCCAAAACCGCTTCTTTGCCGTTTCATACTCCCAGAAACTCGCAGGACCGTGTTTCGCCTCCCCTCTTGCCGGCTCCAGTCATAGATCAGCAGCATCTAACCCCGCCACTGTCATCCTCTTCAACTCTGTTTGATCAGTCCCCTCGTGTTGCAGAGCTCCTGCGTCAGATATCTCTCTCCAAGGCCTCTATCCTAGATCTCCGTTCACAACTAACCGACAGCGAGGCTTGCGCCGCTCAGTCTCATTCTGCTCTCCAGAATGAGCTGGAGTCTTTGCGGGAACGTAAGCGTCAGGACGATCTTGCCCGTACAGAACTTAGGACACGCACCAAGAATCTTGACGATCAGAAGCGGAATGCAGAGACCCTCAAACGAGATGCAGAAAAGCGACTGAAAACCGCTGAAACTACTCATGACGATACTAATCAACGAATCGCTCATCTCGACAGAGAGATCACTCTCCTCCAGCAGCGCCTTCTCGATGATGAGGCGTCCATCTGTCGTATGAATGATTATCCGGAACACGACCAAGTAGTTGTCGACGCCCTCGAATATAAACGTGAAGAGATTAAAGCCGCCGAAGATATCATTGTTGTTCTGAATCTTCGCACCAGAGAGCTCGAGGATAAGCTCGCCTCTGAAAAGCAGCGTCTGCACCTCATTCGAGACAAAGCAGATCGTCGAAAACAGGAATCCCTTCAGGCTTTTGGATTGGTATATGAGCGTGATGACAGTCCTATCTCACTGTCACCAAAGCCCGCCAAGTTGTCGCTCGGGAGCCTGTCCAATTTCAATCGGTCATCCAGCGGTCTAGGGAATCTTATGCCTTGTAACTTCTCCCCTTTTGCTGACAGCCCCGTCTCTCCATCAGCTATCCTGTCCCCATCCTGCAGTTCTTTAATCCCGGCCGGTTTGATATCTTCAATGGAAACTACAACAGACTTGGTCTCTAGATCTTTCCGTTCAGAGAGTGACATCATAATGGAAAGGGATTGGCAGATACACAATGGGGATGCGCACCTTGTCCTCCAACATAGCCCTGCGTTTGCACCGATCACGACGTCTTCTCCCATCGAGCATGATCCCTTTGAGGTTCGTGTCCTGTCGTCGCGAGAACGTGAGCGCTATCAGCCACCTTCGGATAGCCTTCAGCTTGCTTCAGCGTTGTCCCGCAAACCGAATGGCGCGGTCTCGATCTCTGCTGCCCCTTCAAAGAAGGGTCTCAATCCAGATGCAAAGGTTTTCAACTATTCCCCCAAGGGGGCTATAAGTGCAACGTCTTCTTCGAGCTCGTTCGATGCCCTTAATCCCAATGGCATCGTCCAGTCAAATACGTCGAGTAACAATACTTCCTTCCTGCGAGCTTTTGCGCCATCGCCTGCAGAGCGAGAGGCGCTTCAACGGTTGGGTGGGTCGACCAATGCGAGCTTAGAGAGATTGCCCAGTCTCAGTGATGTTGGAAGCATACCTCCATCTCCTTCTCACACCCACGCCATTATCCCCCAGGATGCGCAAAAGGGTAAGATCATCCCTACATGGCTTCAGAGCTTGCCCAAAGTTCGCAAGCCTAATTTTAGTCCCTGGGACGATGAGAATGAGGCAGATATCTGAGCAATCTCGTTTGTAGACGTGCATAACCCGTATTTTGAATGACCAGTTGTGTGTAACTGAGCAGTAGGTGACTGGCAAAAATATAAATATTCTTACGTAACTCTCTCTGTCCCAACATGTACAGGCAACTTGTAAAGTACGCTGCGCCCGTCCAACAGAGACACACTTGATGATCTTGCTAGCTCGCGCAGTCCTTCACCCTCAAAGTCCCGCAGACTCCGCCAAACAAAAGTCTTGCACATGCTCAAGTTCCTACCTCTAGCAATCGTCTTGCTGCTTGTTTACGCCTTGTACTCTTACCAGCCACATGTCGAGCTCGAGTTCTACAACAGAGATTGGGTTTACCGGGAAATTCATACTCTAACACCGCTTTCCGGCTGTTTCGACGCGGAGCGTGCAAGTCCCAGTTATAACGTGTCTGAATATGTCTATGGCCCAAAGCAGACAGAAGTTCAGTCTGGAATGGCATTGAAGACAGGTTTAGACTGCTATGATCTAGCAGGCACAGTTCAGTCTCGGAAAACACATCCAACTGGCTACATTACACCAGACCAGCGGACACAGTATCATACTTACTGGCGAGCTGACCTCGCACCTTTTGGCCCTCGACAAGACTGGATGCTCAAGTCCTTTTTTGCTACGCAGAATACGCAGCGTTCCCGTCTTATTCTCTGGTCCAATGGCGACCTTTCCCCTAACACATTTATCCAAAATTACCTCCATACCTATCCAGACTCTTTCATACTCAGAGTCGTAGATAAAGCACAGCTTGCGCGAGGAACCCTCCTTGAAAAGAGCGTGCATTTGCAAGCAGAGGACAGTAAGGCATGGGTCGACGGTGACCTCGTTCGCCTGCTTGTGCTCTGGGCTTACGGCGGAGTCTGGGTCGACATGGATACCTTGCTTACTAGGGATTTGGATCCACTTCTAGAGCATGAATTTGTGACACAGTGGGATTGTTATGGTCAGAGCTAAACAGCCCTTGCTTCCTGCGAGCTAACGCTTTTGTCTAGACAAGCCCTACTCACCTCTCAACGGTGCTTTGATGCGATTTCACCAGCACTCTCCGTATCTGTGCGAGGCGTTTCATATTATGGCAACCTCGTCGGCTCCACGCTCAGGCTCGACAGACTGGGGTTCTCTTCTTTATTTCAAGCTCTGGCGCAGTCTGGTCGCAGCGTCTATACCCCCCTTTAAAATACTCCCGTTTTGTTTCTCTGACGCCCGCTCGTGCAGACTGGATAACCGCCTCCCAGATCCTTTTGTCCCGGACAACGTACATGGCAAGTGGACCATGGGTCTCGGCTTGGAACAGGGCGGAGGATTAGACCGTGTATTAAGGAAGATTTTTGCAGTCCATCTGCATAACCAATGGGAGAAAGAATTCCCGCCAAATGGTTGGGTGCAACGGCTACTGCTCGAACGCTATGTAGAGCAATTGGGTGAAATACGGACCGACTAGATTACATGCAATGAATAGGTGAATCACGACAAAACTAGTACGCTCAATTTATCAAGCAAAGTACGATAGCAGTACCCATTTTAGCTAAAGAATAGTCCGGATATCAATACAGCATAAGAAACGAAGGAGCGTAAAAGCTTGCAGATGGGGTAAAATGCTGGAAAGACTGAAACGACAGGGTGTTGCTTGTAATCAATGAAAACTTGCTTGCGGGTATAGTCAAGGATGTTTGTATATGTACCAGTAAAAAAGCATTAAAAACGGGTCAAAGAGTGTGGTTTGGAACAGCCCTAGGAGAGAGGCGATAGGGTAGCGGCAGTAACATGTATCACCGACCGCCATCTAAAACACCTCTAACATCGTCCACAGCGCTGAGATCAGAGAGGAAGGGTACGAGATCCGTCAACTCGGTATCATGTGGATCATTGAACCAAGATGAAACGGGAACGGCATTGTTGGGGTGAAAGATGTAAGACGCGGGAGAGTTGTCAAGTATAATTGTGTCTGCTATAGGCCGACCTAATTGCGACAGGTCCTATTTGGAGGATAAGAGGGATTTGGGCATTGTCATGTAATTCTGACCTTGACATAATTGCCTCTATGGTTGTAGCAACTTTCTCGGAACAGTCGATGTGTCACTACCTGATGGATATCGAGTTTATCCAGTACAGGATCAGCATACTGTGGAGATGATGAACTACCAGAGTAGCGATGCTCATGACACTTACTTTGCTCAAGCTTGCAGTAAACACGACAATCTCATAGATTTCTCCCATCTTTTTCAAAAAGTTGTCCACTCCTGGTCGTTTTATGACATAGACGTTATGCCAGTGATATTCAATCTCGACTGGAACAACATAGTCTGCCTGAGCGATAGACTAGCAAACACGATGAATGAGTTGCTGAAACATCGCATATAGCAAGTAGTATCGTACCTTAAAACTGCTATGCACCAAAGTCTCGTCGAGGTCGAGTACCAGACACTTGCGTCCCGCATGGTGAGGGGCAATGGGCGGAAGCAATGGCTTTGGAACGCCATCCTGAAGAAGGATGTCAACATTGCAAACTCGTCTTGAGAACCCACTTACAGGACCTATTGGGATGCCAGCACCACCATTCACAATAAGGCGATCTTCTTCGTCCTCTACCTCGTCGAGGTTATTGACTTCATCAAGCTCCTCTTCCTCAGTAAAACTAGTACCGTCAGACTCGTCTGCAGTGGATGGGACATTAGAATGCCGAGAGTGGGTTGGACTGTGATTGACACCTGTTGACCCAGGGGGAACGACGGCACCAGAAGTCATGCCCTCCGTCTCAGAGACTGGAAGTTTTTGGGGTGTTGTTGGTGTTGGAGGTAGAATAACATTAGGATCAGGGGGGAGTTGAGTTATGAGTGAAAGAGGCTCTGATGGCTGATCCTTTGGAGGAGGTTGTGGTTCTGAGACGGGCTTCTCGGAAACCCTTGCAGGCTGTTTTTCTTTGGAGTCAGGCTTAGGAGGAGCTATGTCTTGAACTTGGGCGTCAGAAGGTATGCAAGGCAGGAGAATATGAACAATTCTAGAGAAGAATGAAGGTTTGGAAGTTGGTTGAGAAGTTGAACTTTGAGGTTCACTTGAACCGTTAGGTTTAGTCTTTTCTGAGGATACAGCTTTCTGCCGCGAATGCACCGTTTTCAACGTCGTTGCCTGCAATCCGTTTTCAGGCTTTTCTACCGTCTTTGAATTCGGCACATCTTTGTCCTTTTCAGACCCAGTTTCTGGTTCAGAGATGGTCTGCTCAGGTCGAACAGTTGCTTCCGAGCCCTCAACAGCGTGCGCCTCAGCTCCAGATGAAGACTCTGCTGCAATCTCGCTTTGAGTCGCAGCCTCAGGACTGCTTTTCGCACTGTCCGTCGGGTCCGTGGCAGGTGTTACTGGCACGGCCATGAAAAAATTGAGTTGGCGGAGGCAGAAAAATCACAACACGTGTTTATCGCGTGGCACTAAGCACTACCCTAAACTCATCTTATCGTCTCGTACATCCTGAGGAACATCCTGAGGAACATCTGGTTCCTGTCTCTCCTTTCCCTTTGGGGTATTTTTGGCCTCAGCTTCCCTCGTGTGGACCGCCTTTTCATACTTGATTTTCAATGCTTGTACAGCTTTATTTTCTTCTGGCCTCACGTGCAAACCTGCACTAGCAGAGGATTCTAGTGCCAAGTTAAGCAGTTCCATCACATATGCATTTATGGGGTCAATGGATAGAGCCTGAAATTCTTTGAGAAGCCAGAAACGTCCAAATCAAATGACACACTTCGTGATATTTCACAATGGCTTTATCAACGTTGCCCATAAGATGATACACCATGCCCATAAAAGCCAATGCGGCTTTGTGCCTTGGATCCAGCTCCAAGACCTTTTGGTA
This sequence comes from Megacollybia platyphylla, assembly GCA_900068915.1. Lineage (NCBI taxonomy): Eukaryota > Fungi > Basidiomycota > Agaricomycetes > Agaricales > Porotheleaceae > Megacollybia > Megacollybia platyphylla. Next base: position 3,327 of record CEMS01892278.1, on the reverse strand, counting down.
CGCATCTAGAGCGGGTTGGTACTGCCTAAGAACTATCAGCGAAACATCAAGGGAGCTGCTGATAAGACTCGCTGTAGTTTTCGATAACACGTCCCCAAGTTCAAGTAGGTAGTTGCCCAACTCGTCTGTGAACTCTGTGTTACGTCCGCTAGCTTGATCGCTTCTTGGAACAATTCGACTGCTTGTTGATATTCACCTCGGTTGTACTTCATTACTCCGCGTTCATTCACCAGGAGGGGATCTGTGTTACACATGCTGTAGGCAGCAGTGAACGCCTCTTCCGCTTCATCGAGTCGACTCAACCCCATCATTTCCATACCTACAAAACAGAGCGGGAGGTGCGAGCCGTTGAACATACGAGCACACGTAGAATAGCCTATTACCGCGTGTTCCGACTCGCCCTCCATTGAAAATGTGTGAGCGAAGGCAATCCAGGCAGGTGCAAATCGAGGATCCATTAACGATGTCTTGGAAAGATACTGTCTTGCCATTTGGTACTTTTGTTTAGCCAGGTAATAAATGCCCACAGCGTACCAGCTGAGCGGATTGGACGACTCGGACTGTACGAGTGAGTGTGCAAGGATAAACAGGTTGGAGTTGAGGTGGGAGAGGTGAAACATGCATGCGATGTGCAGCGGAAGTGTAGGTGTGTGGATGGACACTAGCTCAAGTATACGACAGGTTACGACGAAGCAGTCGGACCAGCGACAATTGACATAGAGTGCATCAGCAAAGGCGAAGAGTACGTCAGGATTATCTCCTAAGCCATATTCATCGACTAGACGTTGTCTGGTCAAAGCGTGCTCGGTGGCATGTTTGTATTTGCGCAGACGGGTCGTATACATCATTTGGACAAAGGCAGCATCTTCAGGACATTGAGTGCTATAGGCGAGGCTTTGAACAAATTCCCATTCTCAAATGCGTTGAGCCGAGCGCGACGACAGAAAAAAAAAGCGTCTACCTTCATCATCACCCATCATCTCTCCTCGTACAAGTTGCTCAAAAGCATCAAAACATTTGACGTCCAGAGCTAGTGCTTCCATGAAGCATTGTTTTGCTTGGTCTCCGCGGTTCAGTTTAAGCATGAGGAGACCGCGAAGGTGGCACATGGAAGCTTCAATCTAAGGAATGAGTTATTGAATAAAACATTACAACTACACACCTTGATTCCTCCATCCACGTTTGGAATCGAAGGACCGCTCCTGCCAGAATCTCTGAACGGATTGGCCTCACCCAGTAGTTCCGTAGCCTCTTCCCAGTTTCCTTGCCTGATTTGACATTGAGCAGCTAAATACCTACACGCGACACTCATGTCGACAAGTCTGCTAATGCCTTCTTGCAAGCTTTCGGGGACCTGTAGCATCCCAGTTGGACCAACAGGTAGTCTATCCACGACGTTGTGTTCCTTGGACTTGCCTTTGGACTGCTTTTTTGGCGGTGATGTTGAGAATGGTCGCGTTAGCAATCGCTCAGCACGAGAGTATTGGTGTGTCATGAAATACGTTTGTGCGAGCCAGAACGCGTCGTTTGGGTCATCTAAACCGGCATTAGCCAGTTTCGCGCTCCTTGAAGAGTCTTACTCGTCCATGAAACAATTTTATCTCCCCAGAAAGCTGCAGTATCGTAGAGATGTTGCATGAGAGCGTCGTGTCGCCAGAGTCTCATTCTATCGACCATTCCCCATTCGTAACTGTCCTCTTCGTCGTCTGCATCGTCTGCCTGTGATTCGTCAAAGATGTCGGAGGTTGAGGCCAGGGGATGCGGCTTGCTGGAATTGCTGTCTTGCTGTTTCCGCCGATGTTGTTGGCGACGAGGAGACGATGTTAATGGTGACGACGGCAAGATAGACCTGTTTGGATCGAGCTGGAGAGAGTTTGTGCTTGCATTGCCGTCAAGATACGAGTCGACCAGACTCTGTGGCCCAAATGAAAAGGAAGAGCCAAGGTGAGACATAACATCTACAAACGCAAGTCTCTAGCTATTCTACCGTCCTATTGCCTTTTTCATTTGTGCCACGATCTTGTCGATATCTGCAATATAACGGTCACTCAACTTGTGAAACTGCGAGACCATCAGGCGGATTCGGTCAACACAGATCATTTACCTCGTCAAACTCCACCGTTCTTTTCGCGTATTTTCCCTTCTTGACGCTCTGTTGGTGATGCTTTCGGATCTGAACGCGAGCATCTTCAGCCTTGCGCTGAGCAGCGGCAAATAGCTCGGCTCTAGCTTCTACAGTTGGTCTTTTCTACGTCAGTTTCAAGCAGAGAAGAGGCCACATACTTGGGTATAGGTATCCGTATCGTTCGTGAGTCCTGACGCTGAGGAACGACGTTTGGAATCTTAGACTCGTACAGTGCGCCTTCAACATGTTTCAGACTCTGAATTTATGAGTGCTTTATACTATTGAATGAAAAAAGACTTGCATCTTCCTCAAACACGGTTATCATCAGAGTAGAACCATCACGAACACCGACAGTGGCGAGCTCGTCTAGTCTGTACTCTTTGTTGTCGGCAGGTAGCTTCACTCTGACTGGATCAAGAATCGTGGGTGTTACACGTCCATTGGCTCTTGTTTCCGAACTTGCACAGTCTTTGCGGAACCACTCCACAATTCCGTGCATTTTGCTTTCAGTTTGCACATAATTTTGACGTGCAGCCTCATCTGTGATTGGCTGCTGCGAGGCTGGCACCAGTCTGTTCGTGTCCACCAACTTTGCAGCATGCCGTAGTTGGGGCCTGTGCAGCTGCCGATGATACAGTGAAGGTGTATGCGCGAACAGTGCGCGTCGTAAAGCATACCAAAGCATCGAAATATTTTATTTGCTCTAGTTTACACGGTCCGACCTTTCAGTATGGCATTCACGGCACAACAGCTAAGATACCCATCCATAGGACGACTCGGACTTTTTAAATCGACAAAAAACCGTCGACTCTTGGGACTAAGTGATGACAAGGTCGTTGGGGATTGAATCTCTGGAATGCTTTGAGAAGCTGGTACACCTTCTCCGCGAAGGGGTACTCTGCTCGTGTGAGGCTGGGCAGGCTGCGAGGACAAAATAGAAGGGGACGGATACTGTGATCGTCTTCTCTGTCCAGGCGTGGGTGAAGCGAGACTCTCGATTTGAGCGATTGTCCGTTCGCGAGGTGGAGTTTCTTCCCACTCGGAAATGGGTTCGGAGATAGAGGATGAGGGGCTGGGCTGGGAACTGAGTTCCAAGGGATGTGATCCTGCACTGCGTTCTAAAGAATGCACGAGATGACAGCGATATACTAACCTCGACGTGTTCGCCGTGGCAATGCCTTGGTGTTCTTGGTGTTCTTGGT
>CEMS01891850.1:0-14512 GCA_900068915.1 Megacollybia platyphylla | reverse complement strand
ACTAAGTAGGACACCTTGAGGAATATGGCACTGTCTGAAAGGGGATCTGAATCCATCAAGCTGGCAATGCAATTGAATGCAACTTTCGATGATCGGACTGAATCCTGATCTATCAGGCCCTGGGAAGAGCCTACTGAGGCCGTTGACGCTCTGTGTAATACCAGTGGGCTCCTGCACATTCGGATCAGTTTCGTTGCGACATTGGGGTCCATCGGTCCTTTGGAACGAGGTGACCACGATATATTCAACATTCGGGGTTTAATAAAGATCTTGGACGGAGATCGAGGCCTTAAACTCAGTTGAAGCGAGCGATAGAGAAAGTACTGATTGCAATAGTCGCGACATAGACGAATGGACATTCAAGGTGACGATCTACGACCAAGATGGTATGGAGCATCCAAATCCGAGGTGCGGAAATTTCGGACACCGAAGAGAGTACGCATGACTTGGCAAGAATTGCAAAAGAAACTGTTGCAAGGACACGAAAGTCCGCAGTACTATGTTCTGAGCCAGGCTGTTTTCGCAATCTTTTTGAGTCTCTTTTGCTCCTTGAAACGTTCCTAAGAACGATGAATGCATGCCGACGATATACAGTCCGCCAAAAAGCTTACCAGATCTTTTTTAGTGGGTCTTTTCCTCTTTTTCAGGCCATCCGGATCGACTTCGTGCTCCTGAGCTCGCTGGCGCTCCCATGCTGCGACGTCAAAGTAGAATTCACTCATCCTCCTAGCTCTCTCATACTCTGACATATGAGAAGGATCTCTAGCATTGGGACCTGTGAATTGACCAGTTCGCGCATTGAACTTGGCAGTGACAGCGTATGAGCTATACAGTGACGAAGCAGAAGGTGATGCAGCCAGAGAGGGATCCAGATAAGCTAAGGAGGGGTCGATGCCCTGTGCAACAGCAGCCTGCTGTAGGGCAGTATACGCAGCTGCGGCGGCGGACTGTTGATCTGTGCTGGTCGCTGCTGTCTGCTCTGTCTTGTTTTCTTCTTGGGCAGACTCAGTAACGAGCGGATTTTCCCAAGTAGTTTCTTGTGTTTCTGCGTTGTAAAAGTAATAATTACTGTGCTGTGGAGAGTATATTGCCTGCCACGGTCCAGTTCCAGATGCCGCGACTGACGAGGACTGCGACTTTGTGTCTGAAGATGACGGTTCAGATTGAGCCATGACAAACAAGGTCAATGTCAAGTTGTGTCTCATCTGTGATGGCTGCGCCAAACTCCCCGCCGCTGCGCTCAGCGTTGAAACATTCACCTTTGCTTTCACCGTCCATGTCTTTGCCTGTATCGCCAACGCCGTCGTCCACTTTTCTGTCGCCAGCCGTCTCCTATGCTTCGACGATGTCGACTGGTCTTTCCTCGCCTCAGATATCAGCATACACCCAGAAAGTCTCGTTTGACAATTTCGACAGTCGAGACAGCCCTTCGCATATGTTCTCATTGACTCTCAATGCTAAATCGCAAGGTTATAAGCGCACAAAAAACACCCGGTGCGTTCAAGTTGTCTGGTCTTATTCTCCTGAATCTGACAGGCTGAAAGTGTCTTTTTGTGTGCGTCCAGTCCAGACGAGTCTGGCCGTGAAGCCCTTGATTGGGCACTTGAAAGTCTTGTCCAAGATGGCGATGAGTTTGTCGTATACAGAGGTGTTGAAGAAGACATCCTCGGTCAGCTTGCAGCTCGCCCAAGACAGGATTTCGACTCATTATTTCCAGAGAAGGACCACAGTCTGATCAGAGATGAAGCTAGGGAGCTCATGAGGCAGATCGAGGAGAAAAGTGTCGAGTTTGACCCTGACAGAAAGGTATTATACTCCTTCCTTGCCAGTTATACCAATCCCTGCTCACAGCTTTCTTTAATACTCGAATACGTTCCAGGCAAAATTACAGACACCCTGGATCGTCTGATTGCTCTGTATCGCCCAGATTCTGTTGTTGTGGGAACGCGAGGTCGAAAGTAAGCCTAATATAGCAACTGCAGACCCCGTTACCCTATTTCTATCAGACCTTGGCAAAACATGAGCATGAGTCTTGGTAAAGGCACAATGGGTAGTGTCAGTCGGTATGCGAGGCGTTACACACCCTTCAAGTTGCTGACATCTAGATCGTCAGCTACTGTTTGTCACATTCCCCGGTGCCTACCATCGTCGTCCGGCCAGAGCGTAAGGTTAAAAAAGCAATTGAAAAGAGAAAGGCCGATCCGAAACGTGGCGTCCATTTCGACTCAGCAACCGAGTAACCTCGTCCACAGTAATGATACATATTCTCTACTACTTTAGCGCAACCGTTATTCCTGCAGATAGTCGGCCATCGAACCTGATCCATGATGTCCTTTAGGCGGCTTGATGACTAGATCTGCTTGTTGTCTACGAGGCATCATTCAGCTACATTTTGACACTAATGCTAAAGTACTTACAGTCGCATTCGAAGTAGTAGCTTCCGATTAGCTGCATGCATGTCTTCACCTGCCTTGATAGCCCGCGCGACGAGATCGGCGCGGTAATCAGTCTTCTTAACTTGCAAAATCTGCAACCCAAAATTTGGAACAAGAACGACTGTGAACTGTTAACATGCCTTGTTTTGACTGTCCACTCTGCCTTCGATATCCCCAGATTGGATCAATGAAACGACATGCTGTTCAACTTCATCCACTGTCCATCCGAACGCCGCGCTCATTTGTTCAAGACGAATAGAAGAGAACGGTTGGAAATATAATACAATGGCTTTACTGCGAATCTGGTTCGTCAAGTCATGAACATGTGGCGCCATGTGTATGTCGATATAGTGTCGCGTCTTGAGCATAATGAGAGATAACGGTGAGCAGACGAACAAGATAGCTTACCGAATATTTATTCAGAACGTCGAGAACGGTTTTGAAATTGCTTCCCATGTGAGCTTCAATGACCTCTCGGATATAGGGTTCTTGTTCGATGTAGACGCCAAAAGTTTGACTCTCTAAAACTTGAGCCTTGAACGCCGACCTAGTCAAGCTGCCCAGAGCACAGATTGTTCCGTAGATTGCAACATCACCCGGCGCAATAATCTGGGTTGCTCAGGCCAATAACCTTGGGGTAAAGTATAGAGACTACCTTGCCTATCCAATCTGAGAGGTCCTTGGGAGGCCCCAGTCTTGTGAAGTGATATGCTGCTTTTTCATAGTTGCCTTGACCAAGGTGAGAGAGTGCAGTGGCGAAATCAAGCTTGGCCTGGATTCTATCCTTGTCTGTGAATGACTTTTTCTGCGTTGTCGCAGAGGATCTGGGGCCGTTGTCTGTACTTGCAACATTGTTCGCAGCGGCTACAGCTGCGTCGAGGGCTGCTTCGGCCTTGAATACGTAGGTCGGGATTTGCGAGTAACTCCTTTGTTCGATCAGTAGCTATGCCATTGATTCAGAAATGGTATTCACTACCGCAGTGAACATACCTCAAGAACAGAGAGACACATTTCAAGAACGTGCTGGCTTGTCGTGCAGAATTCACGAGACTTGGTATAGTGCTTCAAAGCAGTAGAAAAGTCACCAGTGGCGCGATAGAAATCGCCCAAATCACGGTGGCCCATCTAAGCCTAGTGTTCAGACAGTTTAAGATATGGAAATGAACCAAGCACACCCGGATGCTTTCCTTGATCATGTTATTGGAGTAGTTCTTGAGTTCTATCTCTAATTTCATCTTCTCTGCTTGATTTTTCGAAGTGACCTCGTTGACCCAATTGGTGTTAAGCGGTGGCAAGCGTCGCGAATCTATGCTGGGCCCTTGCTCATAGGCAGACACGAGGGCCTGGTACAACGAAGGATCGCGAGACTGATATATATATTGGAGAGCAGTCAGGAATGCATCTTGAGCGATAGAGGGGCATATTGCGACGATATGGATGAGTCTATCGATGGCGGCACGACCTGCAATGAACTCGGAATTAATGAGTTGTACTGAAGGAGAGCTACCACCTGAATAGTTGGCGATGTAGTTTTCGAGTTCGAATGGATGTGCCTCATCGACAGGAACTGGCGCATATTTTCGATTATATGTAGACGCAGGTGCCACAGGGGCGATACTTTCAACCATTTCGACATCCATGGCAGGATATGAGATGAGTCACGTGTAACTACTACTTACATAATTTCAAGCTTACAATTTAGTTTAATCTACTCAGGAAGAAAATATCCCTATTATCTTGAAGGCAGGCACAGGCATTCCTGATTAGTTAGCCAACATGACAATACTGTGATAGGCCACTGACCTTCTTCACCCAAAAGTTGGCATTCCACATAATGCGAGCCTCGTGTTACAAAGTGATCGATCATCATCAACCTGTAGGAATGAGAGGTAAAGCTAGAGAATGACGGTAGTAGCGTACCGTGCGGTGGGCTCCTCCACATTTGCTGCATTTTCGATGAGTCTGGCACCTCCATAATTGTCGTCTACCCAGCATTCGACCGAGCTTCCCTGCTCGATCAGCGAAATAGGCTCTTGCAAATAATAGACTCCGATATCTCCACCACCGACTTGCAAAGGTATACGCAGCTTGCTAGTGGGCAGGGTGGAGAACCAGTAGTGACCCTTGACTTGCAAAGCATTGTTACTCGCAGAATGAACATACCATCCGGAACCAAAAAAGAGGGATGGAGGTAGAGGATTGATCAAATCATTGGCTGAGACGCAGAAGGGTGCAATCTCTTCAGACGGTCTAGCTGCATTGGGGCGAGTATTTATGCGAGCGGCCGGAATGTCGACAATATGGACACTGCCAACGGGAGGCAAGTCTTGTTTGAGACGGTTGCCGTTAGCGTCAGCGTCAGCTCCACGGCCTGGTTCTGGAACTACGCCTTTTCGTATCCCGACGCCGCCAAAGATACCACGAGGATCACTTGAGTCAACATGAGACGGTGCAGCCTGGAAGGAGGAGCCAGTAACGATGTCCCATGCTGAGCAAATTTGAGACTGAAAGTAGGCAATGAGGACGTCACTGAGAATTTGGTGACCAGCTTGACTGGCGAGAACTGGATCGACATAGTACTTTTTGATGACTGAGGCTGAGTCGCGCATGTAGTCTGTGAAGAGGACAGGCTTGGTGCTGATATGTGGAACGTCGTAGAACTGAGCCACGACATTGTGATTATGATCGGGACCCGCAAAACCGTAAGTCTGATGAATTTGTGGACTAAAGTGCCCAAGCAAGAGGACGGCAGGCTGGTCTGGACGGAGGAGGATAGAGCGAACAAGGAGTTCAAAGTTTTCCATCATATCAGCGTCGCTATTTGGAAATGAATAACGCTGGAAAAGAAGGGTAGCCTCTTACGGAGTGTCATCTGCATCGAGCTCAATGATTACGAGGTCAGTGACATCTGGAAGGTGATGTACGCTGCAAAAGCTGAAATAAGCGGACTGTGCGCGTCTCATTGCGCCGTTGGTTAATTCTGTAGCTGGATGAGGAAATACCGAGTTCCACCAAGTAAAGAAGCGAGATGGATAGCAGTTTGGAGAAATTGGGTCGTCTCCTACACCATGACATGCCGATACTGGAGATGTAAAGAATTGTAGACGTGAAGGAGAGCAGTTTAATACCTGAGCCTCCGAGAATACTGATAGTGACTGGCTGGCCAGCGAGTGCGCGATTGAGAACCTTTTGTACTCGATGACCGCTTCCGAGATGAAGACGGCTCTGCGAGAGGGAAAAGGCACCGTAAGTTGTACCAAGGTGATCGCCTGGGCCATACAAAGGACAGAACTCGAAGGGATTTGGCTGTGGATCTGAAGAATTGAGATAATTTTTTGGTTTCAGATGGGAGTTTGAATAAGTATGGACGGTTGGCTGGCGTACTGGAAGAATAACGTAGTGTGTAACGACGAGAACGATAGAAACAACGGCGAGAATGAGCCATATACGATTCACGCTGCGGTTCTTTCGGTGGCCAGCATTATCTGACACGAACTTGGGTGACATGACGGGTGAAATCGAGGCAAGCTTGCCATTCCGTCGTTGCATCGTGAAAGCTGTCAGAAGGTCGCAGCTCTACTTCCGCCACAACAATGCCAAGGGCACCAACGTTGATCGTGCTCGCTGTTGGCGTGTTCTGCGGTTTGCTTATTGGTCGTCTGTGGAATACAGTATGATATCGTTATTCCATAATAGAATCTTTACAATTTCACAGTCTTGGTACACAGCGCGCGTCGCTCCAAAATCACACCAGCAAACTCGACAGCCTGTGCAAATTCCGACGACTGAACAACGGTTGCGCGTTCTGGATTTGTTGACTTCTTTGACCCCGCATTACACAAAAGAATGTGCAAGGTCAGTCCAGCCGCTCTACGCTCAGCAGGCAATCGAACGCTACGCCCCGCTCGTCGGTCACAAGGCAAAGGCTACGCGCACTTCCTGGATAGACTCCCTTTTCTCCAAGGACAACCAGACGTCTCTAATGCCTGCAGAACACAAATACTTTTTCGCAATAAATCTCTACAACTCGTTCGATGTAGTTCCAGATCTCTTTGCTACTCTCTTTCGCGTTGCAGCAATCCTTGGATACCACAATGTCTATGTTTCCATCTACGAGAACGGTTCCACCGACCAGACAAAGGCTTTGCTCCGTATATTCGACGCCCTCACAAAAACTGTAGGTATGCGTATCACCATCAGAACCTCTATGCGTACTCGTGGTGCTTTCAATCATCGCATCGAATATCTAGCAGAAGTCCGAAACGCTGCCTTTGTTCCCCTTCACGAGTTAAGAGATTCAGAAAACGAGTACTTTGATACCATCATCTTCATGAACGATGTCCTCCCTTGCGTAGACGATATCCTCGAACTTATATGGCAAAGTCGCAGAAACAACGCTGGCATCACCTGTGCTGCAGACTACATGTATCATGAAGAAATTGGTTCACCCGTTTTCTATGATAATTGGGTAGCACGAGATATCAATGGCACTGCTCTCGAAAACGCGCCTTTTGAAGCCATATTTCACCATCCAGACTCTGCCCAACGCTTCCAGCGCCATCTCCCTATCCAGGTACAATCTTGTTGGAATGGGATAGCGGTGCTTGACACCGGTCCTTTTTATTCCCCTCCCCATGTCCGTTTTCGTATGGCGCGAATCACAGAGGGCGAGTGCAGCGCCAGCGAATGTAGCTTGATTTGCAATGATTACTGGGAGGCAGGTTATGGCCGCATTTTGATGGTTCCGAGAGTGAAGCTTGCCTATGACAGAGTGAGTCAGTCTCCTTTCTTGCGATATTACTCACTGAACACTGTCTCAGAGGGTTTACGACGTCATTCACCCTCAGCGCCGCAATCTCACCGCTATTCGTGGCTACGTTCGTCTTGGTGGACTTCCAGATAATCCGCGTACCGACCCTCAAGACCGTTCTTGGTTCGGTCCACACGACCGTTTGTTCACAGAGGAAGAAAGCGAGCCCTTGAACTTCAAACCAGGCCCGAATCACGGTCAGTCATTCTTCCCTGCTTGTCGTCCCACACTCACCCTCTTTAGTATGGTGTTGGGGTTGGGACGGAGCAGGCGATCTCGAAGGTCCAGACGTTGATCCCATTTGGGAGCAGATGCCTAACAGATCCACTAGTCCAGATTCGGTCCGCGTCAGGCACGATCGAAGCTTTGTCTAAACTTTTAATTGTATTATGCCGTCCCGCCAGAGCTTTTCACCTTTACATGGATGCTAATAATACCAATACAGATGATAAAAATAGGGAAACTAGTGTAGATGTAGTGCAATTGCATGTTTCAGTCGCCGATCTCATAATACGACTTAAACATTGATTCAGTCCGCAAGGCCGTATTGCTGACGACGGAATGGACATGCAGAAATAGTCCAGGATATCTGCGTGTGAAATATGCAAGGTATCCTTCTGGCATAGCACCTAGATGTCTTTTCACATTTTCCGGCAAATCCTGATAATGATGTTTCTAAAGCCCGTTTCATCGTAGTCACATACAACAAAGTATTCCATACCTTGTTCCGCAGGGCCCGAAGAAGATCTTGGACTGATCGTCCATCGTATTTTCTGAATTTTCCCAGATTATCCAGGAAGATTTTGTCCACCCGTGTTTGCCAGTCGTTACCCACAATGCTGCATGCATTCTCCTCCAGGAGGACTAGCGCTGGATCTCTAGGCTCCCTATTCATGATTTCAAACCTGTCAGAAGCATCCTGAAGGAAATTAAGCCTTCGCCCCGGATTCCAGAAGAATGGATGAAGGAGACATGTAGTTGTCTCGGGCCTAGTGGATCAGGATATGAATCTGTCTTTTAAAAATGTGATCTCACCTCTTGTTTGCCTCAGGGTTCAGCATTTCAGCAATGAGATCCGCGCCTTCCGATCCTTCCTCCCCGAATCTCTGTAAACCCTCTAAATTTCTCGCATTTTTGAGAATGTTCACTTCTCTTTCGTATCTATCTCCAAAAGGATGCGATCCGTTCGTCAATACATAATAAAATAGGCACCCTAAGGCAAATATGTCGACGGATTTGGTGAGTCGTGCAGGTTTTGTACTGGAAACGTTGGTTCCACTGCTGGTGCTCCCTCGGGAAGAAGAAATTGATTGATCATCCCCAATTTCATCCAACTTGACTTCCCCGCGCAGAATCTCAGGAGCACGCCAACCGACCGTTCCGGCTGCCATGGCCCCGTAGGCTGTTGGAAGGAAGCTCGTCTGATCCACGTCCAGCTTCTTACACAGTCCGAAATCCGAAATCAGCATGCGATACCCGTTCCGTGAGCCACCTTTTGGGAACGAAACAAGGATATTCTGTGGTTTAATGTCTCGATGAACCAGCTTGAGGTCGTGCAAATGACGCAGGCCACCTGTAATTTCCCTCAAGGCCTTCTTTGGGTCAAAAGCTATGGCAATGTCGCGGAAGTGTTCCCGGTCCGGAGTTTCGATAATATCAGCAAGAGATGCAGGGCAAAGCTCAAGAGCGATGTACAGAAAGTTCGCATGAGCCTCTTGGTAGTAATACCGGATGACATTTGGGTGATCGTCACTTTCCTGCAGAATACTGACTTCTCGAGATGCAAGGGTCACAAAGTCTTGTAGCAGTCGTTTCACTGCCACGGCACGTCCCTGGAGAGATCCTTGATAGACCACAGTGCCATGAGACCCAAAACCTGGTTAGAAGTAAGATAAGATAATCCGTTTTGAGAGAAGTTAGCTGACCCAGTACAACATCAGACACTACCAAGGAAGTTGTAGTCGTACTTTTTATGGCAGGAGTGATGAGCACAGTTTCGGGCGGATCGTCGTCTTCTTGGTTTTCCTTGTCGCTGGCTGGGGGCCGTTTCTTTTTGATTCCTCGCTTTCCCCGTCTAGGCTTTCGCTTTCCCGATACTGGGGTAGGTTCAACATCCTCTTCCACCTCTCGGTCACTCTCTTCACCGTCCTCGTGACTTTGCTTCAGTAAAAGAGCTGGAGGTCGAGGAGAATATTGTTCAGACATTTCTGAGGGAGGGGAAATTGTGGGTCCTGCGTTAGAGAAGCTGGCGGGTGAGTCGCCGACAATAATAGGCAACGGGTTTATATGTTCTACGTTCGTTCTTCGGCTTCTCCCCAGCACAAACCAAACAGATACACCCCCGAGAAGTGCTACGGTGAAGATGACCTCCCAAAGGCTTCCCAAGGCAAGAGACCATTCAGAAATCTTGCTGGGTTTGCTAATACTAGGCCCTGATCGTTCCTCCGAAACTGTGGTATTGGAGCCCGAAGGTTGGTGGCTCTCATTAACAGGGACACCTTCTGGCAACCAGGTCAGTTGTCCTTCTTCAAGCCTGTGGACGCCGACTAGACATCGTGGATCGTACGGATTGGTTTGATCGCATGTATCATATAGTTCATGCTGCTGCCTTTCCTTCCGACTACGAGTCACCTCATCGACGTTAGCAGGCAGGTCAGAAGTGTCGATTGGACCATCAATCGTGCTGGGTCGAGATTGTCTACTCGTATCATCAAAAGCAACAAGGGGATAACGCGAAGGACTCATAGCGAATAAGCTGCCGGTTTCCTTTACCATACCAATATAAGCCGAGTGAGGATTGGGTGGCAGAGTTTCAGTTGAAGGCAATAGGCCCAGTTCCCGCAAGCCAGGACGTGGCTGCAGAAGGACAAAAGTATGCGGTGGAGTAGAGGGACGCATGGATGGTTTGCGTAAAACATCGAATACCGCTACACTGGCAAGAGATGAGCAGAGGTAGGTGACACCTAACAATCTGGTACGTACGTAGCACTGTCGAACTGACGAATCCACAGCGTCTCAAATTTCGAGCTACTCTGGCTCAGGGAGTCTGCTTTGACGGAGATGATACCTCCATTGGGCAAACTCTGGATATAACAGTTATCTCTGGTGTGCGAGTACGCTGCTTGCAGTAAATTGTCCTGGTTATTGGGTCCATATGTTGAAAACGACAAGTTTTGTACTAGAACCTTTGGACTAGATCTGGAACTTGGAGGACGCATTATTGAAATGTGATAATCTAGAAAGGGGCAGCGTTCATTTTATAGGTTGTTTATGAACATTGCTTACCAGTACGCCCTATGAACACCTCCGTTGGAGGATGTGCCTTGTGGTTGGTACCTTCAAGCTCATCCAGGTCAACTTCGTCTTCACTCTGCTGCAGATCCTCAAACGGATCCCAAGGACATGCAGAATTCAACGTAGCTTTGATTCGACCTGTTTCGAGCTCGATCAATAGCAAAGACGTTTCTTTCCGGCCCACAAAAACTCTGAGGTCATTGCTGTCTGAGAAGCTGAACGGAGAGATGTCAACCAATTCGGACATGGAAAACGGGAAACGTTGCAAGGGGGCAGAAGGGTCGGCCATCACATATATGTCGCCGGATTGGGGTTCAATGATATAAATTTCTTGGTCAATAGTGTCGTCAGTAAGGTCAGGGTCTCGTTCTGGTTGAACGGTGCGGACAAGAGGAGCGAAAGAAGTAGGAGATGGACCGTCTGCGGCATAGGAAGACATAGACCACAGTGTCTGTCCAGATGTTCTATTGAGTGCGCGAAATTTTCCGTCTACAGAAGCCACTAGAACGATATCCAGAAGCTCTGGTTCACTGTCAATCGTTGGTGGTACTGTACTCCCCGAAATTTGTTTCGGCCGCTCGACGAGGTCCTTTATGCCGGGAGAGACGATGTCTGCAACACATCCTAATGTCAATAGAAGTAGAAGAATCCATAAAACGAGTGCCATTGGCTCATTGCAGAGTCGGCACGCAGTCGGTAGGAGGCAGTTCAAGAATTCTCACGATTGTTCTACTCTATAATTACAAGTACTTTTTTTTGGTAGCTATAGGTTTCGTGTATTTACAACAATGAGATATACAGAGGACACTCCAAGGCCAATACAGAACAGTAACATTGCATAACAGCATCCATACCGACATCTTTGAATCCAAGGGTCAAAGACGCGGCGACCATTCTCTTCTTTGCCGTGGATGTCGGTCAGTTTGACCCCGTAAATCCTATCTAAAAGACGATTTGGCTTTTCAAAAAGAGTTCCGACCCTCTTGGGAAACCAGCTTGTCTCTGGTGTGACGGGTACGAAGGGATATGCAAAAGCATTGTCACCACTCTTTTGAGTGCTATCTTGCATCCATACAGGGAGTAGTGAACGCTCTTTTCTTGCATATCTGTCTTTACGTGAACAGCAACAGACCAGCTCTTTCCAAAATCTAGCATCGAAGTAAAAATCCCAAAATGTAAGGATGGGGGGTTGCTCTCCAAAGTTAGTGAAGTGCCAGCCCCCCACAAGCCACAGAATTGGGCACAAAAATCCTAGCCAGAAAGCCCAAAACGCTGGCGTTGACGTCTCCACTTGTCGTTTGATACCTGAAATCACGATGACTGATCCAAAGTGCGCGTCACGCTCCCATCTTTTGAAGATGAAGGAGTCGGTCCGACGTTCAGCAACATTTTGCTCGCTGCCAGATTCCCTTACAGTTGGTGTCGGCACCTGTTCCGCGACGGGACTCGCTTCAGAATGCAGCGAATCACTTGCAGTCACGAAGCTCTCCGCATGCAGTGATGCTCGATCATAATCCGTCGATTCCTCAGAACTTGCAGTGATAGTTGGCATAGCAGGTATCGACTGCTTTCGTGGTCGTAGATGACTAGTATTTGCGTCTACACGAGGATGAGGGCCGGGAAATGGAGGTCGTAGGTCAAGCGGTGGAATGCTCGGGGGAAGGGAGGAGGTTGGTGTAGAAAGTGACGAGACATAACTATGGGATGACGCTTGTGAACCACTGCGTTTTACTGATCGAGATATAAAAGGATGCGATGTTGACGGGTCTATACACATTGAGAGTGTGACACAGGATAACAGGCAGGCTTACGCGGTGTGAGAGGCTCGGGCGTAGATCTTCCGAAAAGTTTTGTTTCTTGAGAGATAGAACTTGTGCTAGTTGTGGGTAATGGATCACTCCTCCTGGATGAAACGGGGGAGAAGTAATCTTGCTCGGCTATAGGTGAAAGCAGTTTCACATTCGGATAATGAGTGTAAGCCTCTTTGAAAAGATCCGTTGGGTAAGAACGGTCCAAGGACGGCATATTGCCAATCTGAAGATGGAGTTTTATGTTTTTCTTCGCGACAACATTGGACGGTGCTGAAAGGGGCGACGAAGATGCTGTAGGCAACGAGACGGACCTGCCGATCTGCTGGGCAGGAGATTCATGCTGTGTAGTGAGGACTGGAGGAAGCATAACAGGCACTGGCTGTGCGAGTTCAATCCCTGGGCGGTCTCTGGTGGTTAACCATGCCAGGTTAGAAGGACCAGCAACACGAGAATACCCTCCGTTGTCTCGGAGGTGTGAGTAATGAATGGGGGCACTAATCATCTTGGTACTGAGTCGTCGAGGAGTCCTGCTCTCTCCTCTGCCAGAGGGAGTTGGCATCTCACCCTGGGCCTTGCCAGAGTTCCAGTAACGCAGGAAGAAATCAAACATGGAGACTGTCAAGCACAGCTAGTCCAGTATTATAGGCAGCGACGCGAACCTTCCATGCATGGCCGATCATGCAGGCAAAGGGCAGGCAAAAGTGACGCTGTGGAGATCAAGAGCTAGCTTACCATATGCCTGTAGCATAGCAGTAGGCAATGGGCCTAAGAGCAAAAGAGGATAAGTACATGATTCAAGATGAGAAGTACAAGATAGGACTCGGTAGGTGTAATCAATAACAGTTCAACTGGAGGTCTCCGTACCGGTACAAGTCGCAGAATCTTCTTCTCCTTCGTTCGTGTCTCTTTTCTCTGACGGATCGTCTGCCAAGTGACCGCCGTCCTCTTTTTCAGACCGATGAGTAGCTGCATCCGGCGACTTGTCGGACGTTTCTGGGGGTGGTGTCGAAGCGATTGAAGACGAGGGTGAATCAGCAGCCTCCGGAGGTAGCGGCACATTCTCTGGGGCCACTGCAGTGTCATCTTGGTTGACCTCGAGGTCTTTGACACCCTGCGTGACTTCTTTAACGCTAGGCTCGGGATTCTTTGCGTCCGCTGTCGCTTCAGATTCGCCGAGCTCGTCGGCAGATTCTGTTGGCACTTCTGGCGCAGGCTCTGCGGGCTCTGACGGGATATCAATAGGAGTTTCTGCCCTGGCTTTCTTTATATTCAGAGTCTCTTCATCCCTGTCCATGCTCAGTCGTCGTTTCCGACTGGGCGCATTCGATGTCGCTTGTTCATGTTAGAAAACAGGTTGCGAGAGAAGACCATACTTGCCATCTTCCTCCCAAGGTCTATCAGGACGAGGAATGACTGAATTCGAGATCCGCCTGATGAGATTGTACATTAAATGAGATGGTGAGACGCGTCTGTCGCGTTCAAGTGGCTGGCGACTGAAGGGAATGGGACGTGATGGAAAGGAGAAGAACCGAGCTGTCTCCACGTGATAACTGATCACGTTTGAAACGCGCTGAAACAAATCCTGTCAACAGCTTCATGTTTTCTGTCTTTCGCGGGTCATTTTTTCAAATGAATTTGATAGCAAAGTGTACTGCAGTTGCCAGTGTAACAGTGAACGTCATATCCTCGTAGATGTGGAAATTAAGAAATGGGACAGATAACAATACACACAGCTTCGACGACGAGGGAAGAAATAGTAGTGAATAATACAGCATTATGGATCACCAGCGTTCACACGGTCGTCTACACGTTGACGGTGTTGCCGGTTTTTGAGATGCACTTCAAAATTTGAAAGTGTCTCTCCTGGACCAGGTTTATACAGCTGTCAAGGTTGAAACCTGCTATACTGACTCAAAGAAAGGAACATACTTTGCCCGGACAATCTGTACATTTTATTCGCCATTCAGGTGGACTGCTAGCATTCACTCTTCGAAGTGCAACGTCAAATCTATCATTGGGGTATTTCACATGAGTGGCCTGCATCGCGGCTGCTAGCCATTGAGGAGCCTAACGACCGTGTCATTTTTGGATATCACAGCGAAAGGACTCTGCTTACCCACTGTTTTTGGGGCGACTGCGCAGTCTGTTCTGCGGCGGCGGCG
>CEMS01891495.1:0-13751 GCA_900068915.1 Megacollybia platyphylla | reverse complement strand
TAGACTCTTGTATCTTACTCAATGCGTATAGGCGACGTCATCTTCGCGCTGCATATCAGATGGCTTGCCTAGGCTCGGCACTGGCTAGGCGCGTGGCCACTGTATTATGGAACTATACGATATTATAAAACAGGATTCTGCAAAAATGCTAGCGCCGGCCAACATGCTCACGAAACGCTGCGGCTCGACATTCTTCGCATGGGCCATGAAACAAATTTCGGATTCGACGTTCGTCCTGAGCACGCTTGAGACCACCATTATCAGCTCAATCATGGAGGATGCAAAGGATTGGACACACTTTGGGACACAGACAACTCCCTTCAGGGTGTGTATGTGTATCACTGTTGGCGCAGGCAGAACTTTGACAGTCAATCTTGTTGCCTGTGTAATAGGCCGCGACAAAATGGCCACCCTTAAATCGTGTATTGATATGGCTGAGGGGAACAAACGGCACTTACACATCCTCGATAAAAATCACCCAAGCTATTGCAAGGTGTTAGAATGGTGATTGTCAAAGTAACAAGTAGTACACTTCAAATTTGCACATCTTGAACGATGATTGTTAGTTGCTGCACATCGAGATAGTGAAAAGACAAACTGGTTGATGGAAAGACTGGTAGTAATCTGGGAGGTTAGAGCTAGGTACCATTTGAAGTACCATGCATATATACTTCCCGGCTCTAACGCAGCGAGCGTAACATGTTGGTCATGCATTGTTTGCTCAGTTCATCGGTCATTTAGATCTTCTACGATCGCTGCTGTTATCTTTCGTGTTCCGGGTCTCCATCCCAAAAGGGATATCTCTGAGGTCATGGCGCCAAAGTGTTGGGCAGCTTCGATGCAAACAACTGAGTTATGGTGGCCAATAGTACGTGCCACTGTACCTCAAGCTAGCTGAAGCATTGAGGCCGGTGCGGCGAAAATGCGAAGTCAGGAATTGAGATAACTCGTCCTAGGCTCCGCAATGGTGTTCCTGGTACACGACACGACAGAAACTTCTCTAGAAGACTCGATCGAATCTCCGTTTAGTCGATAAAGGTTAAGAATTTAGACAATGATCACTTTAACTGTGTTTATTGGCGTCGCAAATGAAAGTAAGAACGAAAGTTGGGAGGTGCGCGTGTGAGCTGCTCTCACGTGTTCAGGTTGCCTTGAGCGCGTAATGAACGAGGCCGACATTCTCAAGGTGATTCAATTGCTAAACACTCTCCGTAACTTAGTCTCTTATAGACTGTGTTGGAGCAAGACATAGCCTTTTCACCACCACCGTCACGTCGGCAGTCTGCTCTTATTCAAGACAATAGTAACGACCCGCGTGAATCACCTAATTTGCCGGGTGAACTCTCTTCTGAACCTACTACTTCCTCGGACGACGTCTGGAAGGCTCAGTACGAGTCGCAAGTAGAAGCATGGCGGGCCCAGTCGGCCGAGGCGAGGCTCAAGGCTGAGCGCGAACGTCAGCGATGGGAATCAATTAGAGCGTTAGAAAAAGAGCATAAGACTCCTTCTGACGATCCAGGATGGGAAACTATTGGGCCAAAACTGCCCGCTACAGAACAGCCAGCGTCTATACTTCCCGGTTCATCAAGTTCTCAAGATGCGGAGAAACATGTGTGCAATCCTCACATCTTCTCCGGACTTAAAAACTAACCTGGATCATCCCAAAGGCACTGCAGACGCCCAAGACTGACGGAGACCCCTCTCATTCGCGGCAAGACACAGGTGACGACTCTCAGAAGTGGGAGGACGTACCATCGTCGCCCACGTCCTCTTTTCCATCCATGACATTCCCCGAAAATATTGAGAGCTCGCAGGAAGCTCCGGTTGTCCATACTTCTGGCCATTCAGTCACCTTGTTGATATTCGACTCTTCATTGTCAACTGGCACTCGTGTCAAGGCTCTGTTGTCGTCATTGACCATCAATCTACTTTTGCCATTCGTCAATGGAGTTATGCTGGGTTTCGGGGAAATCTTTGCCAAGAATGTTTTGCTGGGATGGCTAGGCTGGAATTCGGCCCCTGCAGTCGCGTCCGTCGGCTTGAAAAGGCGGTCATGAGTTCTGGATAGGTTGCACCGAAGATTTTCATTTGTACCTTAACAGTCTCTTCTCAAAAATTTTGATTAACATCAATTTTTTATTTTTATTAACATCATGGAGGCCACAAAAAAAATCTAGTTGTACTGACAGGACCGCTGGGTGTCTACAATGAACGTTGTGCCATGGGAACCCAATACAATAGACGAAGGAACAAACTGTGCCCGAGAATTCGTGTCTGTGCATAAAGTGATAATGCCAAAGGAATCAGACGACGATGATCAGTTCAGTATCTATCAGAAACTCTGGAAAGCCTCTGACAGCCTGGGAGGACGAGGATGGTCCGCGGCACTCGATGGTTAAAAAGGAGGAAGAAAATAGAACGACTCGAGTTTGTGAACAACAAAAGATTAGGAGGAATCATGACCCAGTGGGACGTCTCATGAGATTCGAGAGAACAAAAATACGTCCATGGCAGGACTTCTTGAATCCACAAAGCGACCGGGTACGGGTCTGGACCGACAAAGAAGAGGACCCATTGCTCCAACAAGGATCCGGCAGGTACAACGGCAGTCAGAAGGGTGATCTAATTGAGATGTCGACCGGTAAGCGAGTCAAGAAAGTGGCAAACTTGCTTCTCTTCAAGGTCAGATCGGCTGTGAAGAGGTGGCGCCTTTCTACCACCACTCGATGGGTGTTCCCAGGCAGATAAAGGCAAATGGCATCCTAACCGTGGTTTGGGTTTAGAACAGGACCCTACACGCCACCTCAGTGCTTTGCGTTGGACTAGCTCGGACTCGTGATCGTCAAAAGCGGTTTGTAGCCGACAGTGGTCAGACAATAATTTGTTGGCCTATCGCAGTTGACTGCCTTGGCACATAGCAAAGGTTGAAGCTCGGATACGAGATTCAGGATATCAATGACCTTGCCTTCCGATACATCGCACCCGTATGTAAGTATTTGCGGCATAAGTATAACGCTGGAAAAAGGACCTGACCGCTGGCTCCCCATGACCAAGTCTGTAGCAATGTTCATAATTTGAATCAAAGCCACGCGAGGAAGACTCGCAGGTTTACTGGTCACCGGTCGTGTAGAACTTTTCATGATGTGAACGCAAAGACAGGTGTGCAGCCAGCGTGTCCTGCGGGGTGTGTGCAAACCAACTGGAGTTTCATCAATCCATAGAGGAGGAAAGAAGCATAAGGTTACATACTTATTACGTTACAGAACATTACCAAAATGGGGTGATTTTCCTTTGCAAGCAGTTTATCTGTGGATCCCTTTTTGCTTTTCACAACCTCGCGTCTTTGGGCATTTGTCTGATCGCTTGTCTAACGCCCAAGTCCCCCAGAACGTCCTCCACTGCTCCATCAATTAATTGTGGTACTATAAACAACGACCGGTTACTCACCTCCTCCGAGGATCCTGTTGGAAGAGTAAGACGGTGGTTTAATATACGACAATGGAAGACTTACGAGTCTGAAGCTACTGACGTTTGATACTAGAAAAGCGTAAGCCAAAAACCTTTGATATCAAATAGGCTGACATGTTCAATGAAGCGCCCCATCCCAGTTTTAGTCAGCCCACGGCCACCAAATATCTGGAGGATAAGTTAGACAGTGAAAACCCCCTAAAGCTTTCTGTCACCTGAACGGCATCCCGAGCGGTTGCTTGAGATGTTTCAGTGCAATATTTTTTAAGAAGAGCGAATTGTCTGGAAGACAAGTTATATGCAACCGAAAGGTCAGGGAAAATGAGCTATTACCCTGCAAGCAAATCCGACTGCTGCTTGTAACTCATATTATTCATTTGGTATGTGATGTGTTCCAGCCATGCTTGAACACTCTCAACTCTAGCCATCATTGCCGCGAGTTTGGCACGAATAATCGCTTGGGAATGTAAAGGTTTGCCAAAGACTTTGCGTTGAGACGTCCACCTGAGAAGAGAGTCAGGTCGAGGCAGACTTCCCACTGGAATTCACGTTCTTTAGGCATTCTTCCACAACCAGTCTTTGAGCACTGACACTACTCGCAGTCATAGCCCACCTGTATACACGAAAGGTTAGAAGACACTCGGAGCGAGAGAGAGAGAAAAATACCTTTCGTGGTTGAAGTTGCTTAAGATCACGATCAAGCCATTGTCCTCAGTACCTAAGACATGGTCCAGCGGAACTTTGACGCGGTTAAATGTCACGTAGGCGGTTCCCGAAGCAGGTCCATAAGTAGCCTTGATATGCTTGGTTTCCACGTTCTCATCCCGCTCAATGAGTATGACCGCCATGCCCTTTTCGGTTTTGCATGCAGTAACGAAATAATCTGCAAAGGTTCCGTTCGTAATCCATTTCTTGTAGCTCATGAGTTGAGGCTAATGTTCTACCGGAAACAGTGCGAACCTTGGTTCCTGAGGATCTGCTCGTTTGAGATATTCGATAGTCACGCGAGACATACCTGTCACTTCCCAATACTGTCCGTCCGGCGTTTTTTTGGCAAACGTCTTAATGCCTTGCACATCTGATCCAGCGAACGCTTCAGTGATTGCCAAGGCAACCATCTTTTGACCGTCCAGGACTTCTTGAAGGACTTTATTTCTAATAGCTGGCTTCGCGAAGTTTTTGACAGCAGGAAGGCCGATACTGTTCCCTCCAGCCACACCGTCATGGTATCCTCTCGCATGAATACGGGCCATTTCTTGTGTCATAATGAGCTCGTGGAAATAGTCGTACTGCGTATTCTCAGATGCTGAAACTTGCTTAGTGGCGAATGTTCTTACCTCTTCCGGCTTCACAGCACCGTCCATTAGAACGCGCCCTTGCAGATGGTCACCCGGACCGAGTCTCATTGCATGCATGTTAAGCCTGGTAAACAAGTCAAGAACATGCTGGCTAGGTTTTGTTGCTGTATCCTGAACAGCCTGAGCGTCTGGGAATAAAACCTCATCCACGTGTTTTCTAATTATTCGTTGGAATTTGCGGTGGTGCTAGATAATGATCAAATCCAGGCGATACATGAACAGGAGTGATACCTCTTTGTAATAAGGGCTATGGTAGCCTTGCACAAGCCAAGTGGGTTCAGCGTAAGGCACCTTGCTAAGTTCGCCAGGTGCACGTGGTCGAATCGTTTCTTTTCCTCCCGTCACTACACCAATCTGCAATCTCGCATATTGTGGTTTTTGCAAAACTTCAAAGCGATGCAGGCCGAAAAAAGCTTCTGTGGCATCTTGGCCTGCTATCTCGGCATCCAGTAGCACTAGTAAACCCCCTGGGTGCATGGGCGCAAACTTTGACAAGTTATAAACTTTGGAGTCTACCACGATCCACTACAACGCAGTCAGCTAGCCGTACGAAGCAGAAAATGATGCAAGACGCACTAGATCGCCCTCCTTGTTATGCTGTATTGGAGCATAAGTCATAAGTCCGAAACTCTTCCCATCAATCAAAGAGGCCCACCTTCGCAACTTCATCTCTTGTGAATGTTTTCATACTAAATGCGAGAAGAGGGCGACAAAAATCTCACTCTGTTGCACTGATATACATATATAAAGCCTTACCTCGGCCCCATCAGAGCCGAGCGTTACGGGGCATCCATCTAACGGCCTGTCTAAGTGCCAAGTCACCCAAAATATCCTCCGCTAGTAACAATCAGCTATATTTCTAAAACGCGATTAACAAACCTCCTCCGCCAACACTGAAGTGGTGAGTGAATGGCCTTATCTTTGAAAGACTACTCACGCATCAATAAGCAGAGTACGATGATGCTAGATGTCAATATCAGATGATAACCAGAGCCTTCGGCCCAAGAACTTGCATGTTCGATCAGTCTTCCCATACCAGTTCGTGTGATTCCACGTCCACCGAAAATCTGAACAGATCTGTAACCACCCGAAATTTTGAAAATGCGTACTACCTGAACAGCATCTCTAGAGATGTTCTGCGCTGCTTGTGATGCATACATCTTGAGCAAGGACAGCTGCCTGAGTCTTCGTCAGTCGGGGACCGAGGTTGGTAAACCAGAAAATACCCCGCAAGTAGTTCACTCTGCTGATGTTGTTCCATTTGTGTCATTTGGTAGGTTAAATTCTCGAGCCAATATTGGCAACACTCGACGAGAGATATCATCTTTGCTAATTTGAATCGAACAACTGGTCGGGAGCTAAGAGATTTTCCAAACACAGTACGTTGAGTTGCCCATCTGACTTGAATATCAGAGATCGACGCAGAAAAAGCTAGCATACGCCCACTTTAAACATTCTTCCACAATCAAGCGACATGTACCGATATTGCCTGCTGTCATCATCCAGCTATACAAAATCAATCATTGTCTTCATTGGACACAATGAAAGCTCACCGTTCATGGTTGAAGTTGCTCAAGACAACATTCAAACCGTTTCCATAGCAAAGGGTATTTTCCAAAGGTACAAAAACATTGTCGTAGGTGACATACGCTGTACCTGCTGTAGCAGAGTACAGTGTTTTTATTGGTACTGTCGTGAGGCCTTCACATCGTTCAACAACAAGGATGACATGGCCAGTTTTTGCTCTGCAGACGGTTACAAAGTAATCAGCAAACATAGCGTTTGTGATCCATTTCTGAATGGGTGTGAGCCATATGAATCAAGTCGGGTAATGTTGCACCTTTCTATGTACCAGAGTCAATGAACTACTGAGAAAATGGAGACACATACGATCCATTTACAATCCAGCCATCGGGAACTCGAGCCGCATGGCATCGAATGTTGGCTACATCACTGCCGGCAAAGGCTTCCGTCACAGCTAGGCAAGAAAACTTCTTCCCTGCGAAAATGGGACCAACGATCTCACGGAGACGGGGCGAGCCGAATTTAAGAATCAGAGGAAGGGCTAAGAGGCAATCAGTCTTGATGGTAACGGGGACGTGCAAACATACAAATGAGGGATCCACCGCCAAGAGCGTCATTATAGCCTCGAGCATGTACCGCAGAAAGCTCCTGAGCCATGATAATTTCATGAAATTCGTCAAACTGTATGTGGATATATAGTCAGCTTGCTATAAAGGCAAAAAAGACCTACCTCTTCCGGTTTCACAACACCATCCATAAGAGTAAGGCCATGTAAGTGCTTCCCGGGCCCTAGACGCATCGCGATGATGTTCAGTCTTCCCATAGCGTCGAACACGCTTTGTGATGGCCTTTGACCGTCTTCTTCCCTGGTCTGAGCATCCGGATATACTACCTCAACGACAAACTTTCTAAATGCTTTGAGAAAACGTATATGTTGCTAGAATGCTTGGTTTCGAAGGCGGGAAACGAGATGTACGACGCACATCCTTGTAGTAAGGAGAAGAGAATCCTTCTCTCAACCAGATGGGTTCTGCAAAGGGAACACGACTTATTTCGCCAGATGAAGATTCGGTCGCTGGCGTCTGATCGCTGAGAACACCGATACAGAGATTTGCATACTTCTTGAGTACCTCCTTGCGGTGTAAAGCAAAAAATGCATCTGTCGCGTCTTGTCCGGCTGCAAAATGGTCAAGACATACTAAAAGAGCAACCTACAAACCTATATCCTTGTTTAACAATACAGGCAAACCGCCAGGATGAACTGAAGCGAAGTTGGAGAGATCGTATACCCTCGCGTCTATGATCACCCACTAAACGCAATTCAGAGTCAACGGCGTCATAGACTTGCTCACTAGGTCCCCTTTTCTGTTGTGCTGAGTGTTTGTGAATTGATATGATACCTGGGGAGCACTGAGGATACATACCGCTGCAACATCTATACTGGACAGTATGTCCATGTTCACGGCGTGATCTGAAAGTCTCGGACCAACGAGCTAGAACCCAAATTCCAATAAATTACTGCATTGATACATAATTGCTCTAATCAATTAACAGGTCGAGTATCCTGCGCCTTAAACTATGAAAGCGTTTAGAAATTGCTAATTCGCTAGTTGAATTCGTGGTCGAATTGCTAGGGGAAGAAACAGGCTCTGATGTCGTTATGGTTGATTCTAATGTCGATGTAGTTGATCCTGATGTGGTCGTAGCTGATCCGCCTCCACTGCCTCCGTCCACAGATATTGTGGTAGTTGGAGTTGGTGCATCAGGTGGATTTGCAGGTAGAGACGGTGTTGGATCACAAGCCACCTTCAAGGCCGTGCTAAATGCAGCAAATCCTGGACCAGATAGCGCATCTGGCTGCCCTGGTGGCACAGTTCCAACATAGGCATTGTAATTGTATAGACCACAGGGACAATCATTTGAGATTTCCTTCAAACTGGTGGCGCTCATGCCTTCAGCAGGTTGCCCATCACGAATGAGACTAAACGCCTGTGGGCCGACCTTGAAATCGACCCCGAATGAACTGGCACCAGCTGGAGCATCGAAGGTGTAGAGTGTTCCTCCCGAATTAACCGTGACAGTTCCAGGAGACTTCAGGAGGGCCACAACGAACACTTGATCCGCTAGCGTGTCGTAACCATCAGGTCGACCCTCAAAATAATTTCCAGTGCTGTTGTTAGCAGGGGCCATAGTAGAATCTGTGCTGTCACAGTCTGTCGCCTTCGGGAGAACACGATACCAATATATGAGCTGTTCTGTGTCGATATGAGCGTCTGGAGTTGCGTCTCCTGCTTTATATGCCGCAATGAAGGGCTTCGCCATGTCGAGCCAACCGTTATGGGGCATATCGTTGACCCATTTAGACGCTGTCATATAATATAAAAACAGAGACGATTGTCAAACAGGTATTTCTTACCACCATCGTCGGTATGTGGTGAAGAAAGAGGAGCCACGTAATGAGATTCACCGTAGTCGTTCCAAGTCAGAATTTCGATCATTTGAGGCTGCAGCTTCAGGAGCTCTCCCCAACGTCTGAACCACAGTAAATCACCAGGAAATACCCAATTCTTGCTGTAGGAAACTTCGGGACCTATAAAGACTTGTGAGGCAATTCAAACAGATGTCATACAGAAACGCACCGTAGTGAGTGAAGAACCACGCGGCTGCCGCTTTAACAATAATTGAACGGGGAGCCTTGAAATTGGCGTAACAACTCACGCGCGAGATATGGCTTGCCCGATAGAGCAGAGGCGTAGATGCTATCGCCGTCTGTGGTCGTAACGACTGGTCCACCTGGCGCAGGTGCCTTGTTGTTGCCATTCGTATCCCATCCTTGCCAGCTGAGCGCACCGTCGAGATCGGCAAAACTACTTTGTTGCGGATGGAAGTTGAGAACAGCTAAAATGTCCATGCCAGCTGCTGAGCGCACGGCACCGATGTCGAGACCATCACCTGCAAAACTTGATACAAGCGCCTTGCCGTCAATCATGAGTTGGGCGGGCAGCTTTCCGAAGTTTGCAACTTTGGCTCCAATCACTGCAGCGTCGCTGGTAGGAGAGAACCAGTTGAAGTCGAAAGAGATGAAACACTTCATGCCATTGTTGTTTGCAGACTCGTAGGCAAGACTGAGCTGCGTGTCAGTATATGGGTCGACGCCTTGTGTAGAATTAGCAAGTTGTATGGAACAAAGCTGCCGACCTGACCAATATTGAGAGCGAAGGCGTCGATGCCGATCGCTTTTGCTCTTTGCATATCCGCATCATAGTCAGAAGCACTAGTCCTGTCTGATACAATACCAATCTGCACTTTGCAGGTGAATAGTAGTAATCACAAACGAGAAACCTGCCATGAAATGAGCGAAAACCAGCTTCCCGCTGGACGCAGGGGGTTCCTGGGTGAAGACTGCAGCTATGAAAAAGAGAAACCAGATGACCTTCAACAACATGACAGAGTATTGAACATCTGTAATGTATTTATTGCCGGCCAGCGGCAATGGTTACGGTTATTGATGCATGTTTCAGACTTTGTGCTGAAGCGCCAGATGTCATGCTATGACTTATTAGGCTGGCCGCTGCTGTGACTTGACTATGACGCAGAATGAGAGGCTGTCAACCTGATAGAATCACTCAATCGCTGAGTCACTTGAGATTCACTGGATTTGCGCACAAAGAGCCAGAGCATTAAGACCTACGCGAGATATTGATTGAAACTCTGATAATGTTACACGTGATGGATATGATGCCGAGTGCCGATATCGGCTATCGGCTTCTTCTACGTTTCAAACTTCCACCATCGCGACCCACTCCGTCGCTGAATGCCACCGTGGACAGCCAGCTGGTATTGTAAGTGTTTTCAACAGCAATAATACGTCTCATTCTAAAACCGATTCAAAGAAAGTACATTCATTTGAACTGTATACACTCGTTTTTATCATGGTCCACTACCAAAACTTTCATAAACGTCAACAGCCAGCCCAGCCCTCTGGTGCCTCAACTGTAGCGAATGATGTTACAACA
This sequence comes from Megacollybia platyphylla, assembly GCA_900068915.1. NCBI lineage: Eukaryota > Fungi > Basidiomycota > Agaricomycetes > Agaricales > Porotheleaceae > Megacollybia > Megacollybia platyphylla. The sequence goes on along the minus strand of CEMS01891495.1, from coordinate 3,385 downwards.
GGAACTGCCCTTTCTTTGAACCCAGATGCAACAGACGCACCCTCTGATACCTCCATTCCTATTCTCGCAACAATAACCCAAACTCCTTCATCTTCAATCACTACGCCTGACAGTACTAGTAGCGTGTCGTCGCAAACGGCCGCTGCATCATCTGCGAATAGTAGCATTTCTCTCGGAACCGTCATTGGTGCTTGTGTTGGCGCATTGGCCGGCGCTATACTTTTAATTCTTCTGGGTCTGTGGATCTACAAGCGCACGGCCCCAAAGCCTAGAGAAAGAACTCCCATTTCTCCCCTCGCCGCCAACCGCAATGCCCGTGGTGAGCATGAGCGCACTCGGTCGAGGATGGAGTTTTGGGACAAACTCGAGGATGGACAAGACACGTGGGACCAGACCAAGGAGGTCTCCCGTCAATCTGTTGGTCCAATGGAGAACCTTAACGTGTTTAAAAAATCCCCTAGTATGAGGACAGCCGTCACAGAAAAGTACCAGGCTCCTACGTTCGATCTAGACTCGCATCCCTTCGCACAGTATCATCCCAATCTTGCAAAGGAGATGGCTTCAGAGCCAGAACCGGCTGTTCGTCCATTCCTGGGTCGAGTAGATGCTGGTCCCGCACTATCGTGGGAATCTGGCAATGCCTCCTCGTTCCTCTCCCTACATTCTCGTATTTCAGGAGCAATGTCTTCTGAAGGCATAGCCATCCCAACGCCGAATGTGACGACTTCATCGGAGCACCGATGGGAGTCTGCCGAAGTATTACATTACGATGGTGAAACCGCCCAAGTCGTCGATTCCCACAGCAATAATCCTTTCAATCACGCCACCGAGCGGCGGAAAAGTTTCAGTAATCCCTTCTTTGGCGCTCAGTCCGCCTCTCTTTCTCGTAGATCCAGCTTGAGAAGCAGCATAAGGAGCAGCATTAAGGGCAGAGAACAAGATGCGTCGGACGATCCCTTTGCCGATGACAAGATACCTGATGTGCCTAAACTTGAGCATGTCACCTCAGCCTCAACGTCATCTGTCTCGAGCAACGATCGCGCCCTTCAGTCACTCATTGCTGCTCTCGACTTCCCTGCAGGTCAGTTGAGGATCACGTCGATGCAGCCGTCTGTGTACTCTTCCACCTCCATGTACACGGAGGACCCGGAAGAAGACGATGTGACTGACGCTTTCCCCTTGCCTCCTGGTGTCAACAAGTAACTTATGTTTTCGCTTTCTTGACATTTGCTACCCTTTCGATGCTGCTGCATGCACAGTTATGCACCCGCCTACATATATTTTATTTATCAACTATCTGCCTTTTGTAAGGCATTCTTGCTTATAATGTACTACTATGACTTGACGTTTGTACGGCAACGCGTCTTTGCCTCATATGTGCATAGCAACGGATGGTAAGTCGGGATCCGAGCGCACCTGGAGGAGCCTCGAGGCAGAATAAGAATTCTGGCCAGAAGAAAAGCACTGCCCGATAATTCGAGCTGTAGCATATCTGATCTAGACTGTGATGCACTGCCACCGACCACGTGTGCCCACCGCCCTTGATTGCTGAATTGTCAAAGAAAACGTATAATTACTAGCTGTTGAGTTCGAACCTGGGTAGACATCGGACTTGGAAGCTTTGGCAATGGACTTCGAGGGCTGGCAGCACCAACAGACCGCATACAGTCAACCGCCGCCTCTGCAGTTGGAGCATGAATATTCGTACGATCAGCAAGCCTATCCAGCCTCGTATTCTGCTCCAAATGAATACCCATATCGCGAACCTTACTCCTCTTATTCTCAATATCAGAACTCTGCTTTCACTTTCCAGCCTCCGCAGCAACGCAACTCCAGCAATCTAATTGCAGCCCAATACCTCACCTCTTCGCCTCCTGCACAGGAACCGTACCACACCAGGCAGCAGCAGCAGCCTTACTATCAGCCCACGCAAAATGCATCCGCAAAGCGTCAGCGTTCTGACCAGCACGACGACGACCCAAAGGATGAGTCAGTAGACGGCACAGAAGCTGCTGCTGCCTCAGCAGACAACAAAGTAAAACTGTGAGTCCAAGACTCTTCCCCTTTGCCCATCATTCAATTCAATCCGTATCAGAGGTGCTTGCTTGCGATGCAAAAATCTCAAGGTCAAGTGCGAGCTTAAAACGGAAACGGATCCCTGCAGGCGATGTCTCAACGGAGGACACGACTGTATCACTCCAGGAAGAAAAAAGCGTCGTACGCCACCGTAAGTAATCTCGTATTCTGTTCACTTGTCCTAAGTTCCCATACAGGAAACGTGAACATCTTCTCAATCAGATACGCGAGCAGGCCGAGCAAATAGAAAGGTTGATGGCTAAGCTGGAGCGAACGAACAAAGCCAGTATACATCGTTCACCGTCTCCAGTTCTGTCCCCATCCAGCACCAATGCGTCATACGCACCAGATCTTCCTACCATCAATGCCGAAACCAATAAAGCTGTCGAAGACTGGTTAGCCAAAGCCCGAGACAGTCTCGCAGAGTTTGGAGAATTCATTGGTGCCGGCCTGCCCAAGAGTTACATCGTTGCAGTTGATCCAGAGGACCCCACAGCCGACCGTGACGAAGAGTTGACAAATGTAGACGAAGATCTCAAGGATCCAGACTTTGAGATTGCGCTCCCTTCTGATGATGAGATTCCTGCAGAACACTCCAGGTCTGTTACCCGCAGAAGATCCTTCGCTTCCAGCACCGGCAGCCACAAGAAGAGAGATTCTGCCGGTGCGACAGAAAAACTAGCCACATTGCCGAGTGAGGCTGTTCCTTTTGGTTTGATGGCTGGCTTGAGCTTGCGCAATAACAAGAAGAAAGGGAGCAATTCTGATGCTGAGGACGAACATGAAGTCGGCGCAAACCTCGGAGTTGCCAATGAAGACTTTTTCCGATCCAGTGAGTCGCCTTAGTTTTCTGTTCGACAACTTTATATCGCAGGTCCGGCGCCTGACCCACGACGGGCGCGGGTTGATGTTATAAGCACTCAAGCTCCTCATATCCTGACGAGAAGGATCATTACTACCAGTGAAGCCGACGAGTTATTCAAGATGTAGGTTTTGTTGTGTTCCTTTACGTTTGTGTCAACTTGACAGCTATTATGACAACATGAACCTTTCGTTGTCTCTCCTCGATCCAGTTCTATACACTGCGCAAAGGACTTTGACTCGCAGCCCGTTCATGTTCACGGTCGGTAAGTACATTGTTTTCTTGTGATAAGCCTCTGATGATCTCAGTTTGCGCCCTTGCGTCCCGGTTCTATGACAAACGTCCTGAACTTCACGGCGAGCTTATGCGATATGCACAATTAGCTGCTGGTACCGCACTGATCAGCTCTCCAAAGAACATAGAGCTCTGTATTGGCTACATTTTACT
>CEMS01891473.1:0-25633 GCA_900068915.1 Megacollybia platyphylla | reverse complement strand
GGAAGAGAGTCGTAGATGGCAGGAAAGAAATACTCAACTTCTGACTAAGGTGAGGTTATTCTTCCTGCAGTGAACCCAAAGCTTATCAAACAGTATGATCGTATTGACCCAGCCGAAATGCAAGCCCTCAGAGACGAAATCGGGCGCCTGAAACAACAAAACGTTGAAAGTGACCAGACCCGGACGTCACACAACGAAAGGGCGAGTCCTCTGTAAGATTTACTGCCTTTTACTCAAGGGGATATAGGTTGCCTCCCTCGAAGCCAGCGTCACTTCCCTCAAACAGAATATCAACAATCGCACTACCCAATTTAAAAATATAAGGGAAGTATTGATGAAAGAAAAGTCGGCCCTCCAAGACCAAGTGAAGGAACAGGAAGCGACGATTGTTTCCCTTCGGACACAAAACGAACTAATGACTGCACGAGTTATGTCGGACGCGGAGAAATCTGCGACGTCTATTGATGCTACTGTTGTCCGTTTACATGTTTTTGGTCCGAATCGAACCTCATATCTCCTTAGGTTGCCCTTCAGCAAGAACGTGACCAGTTACTGGCGGAAAAGGCTACCTGGGCCGCCTCGACTGCGACTGCCGCTCCTTCCGACGGAGCCGCTGCTTGGGAGGCAGAAAAGCTCACCGTCATCAAGGCACGAGACGAGGCCGTTGCAGAACTGAAGGTTCGTCCAGCTTGTCTCCATTTTCTTAATTTATAATGTGCACCCTAGATGGCGAATGAACAGCTCGAAAAAACCCAGAAGGAGAACAGAAATCAAAAGTTTGCACTGGTAGGTAGTTGGCTCACATCATTACATGGTCTTATGATATTTCAGGACAAGATGCAAACCCGACTTGCGGATACGCAAAAGGCCAGACAAACGGATGTTGAGAAGGCTAAGGTGCAGACTGAGGAAGCCGTCGCAGCTGCTGTTGAAAAGCTCAAGAATGAGATTCAGCCAACAAACGCATCCACTTCATCTCCCTCAGATTCTGCCAAGCATGCGGAGGAGCTCAAGGCTCTTCAGGCTCGCCTAGCAGCGAAGCACGCTGAAGATTTGAAAGCTGCAGTCGAAGCTGCGCGCAAAGAATCTGGGACCGCGAACACATCCCTTGACCAACAAGCCACCATCGCAGCTGCACTGGCAGAGCAAGAGAAAGCATTTGAAGCTAGACTCAAAACGGCTACAGAGGAGGCCTTAGAGGCAGGCCGGAAAGAACAGACAAGCAAAACAAAGGTCAAGGATGCACAACTTGTTCGAGCCAACAAAACATTGAAAAAGCTCGAAAAGCGTATCGCAGCTGCCAAGGAGCTTGGTATGCCGGAGCTGCCTGAAGTCCCTGACAGTCCGACGACCGGCAGTTCACCGGCTCTTCCACCTAATACCGCAGCTAAATCCCAAGTACTATCGGCCGCCAGCACCGCTACAACGACTGAGAACGGGGCGCCCTCTGCTGCTCCGACTGCCATTCCCGTCACTGCTACTGTCGCTGCCCCCGCAGGTATCCCGAGGAAACCAGCTACCCGTGGAAGAGCAGCTCCTCGTGGTGCACCTATAAGAGGAGCCACTCCCGCTCGCGGAGGTGCTGTTGGTCGTGGCGGTGCTCCTGCAGCATCTGCAGCGCCGTCATCCGAGATATCTATAATCGGTGCAGCAGGACTAACAAAACGCCCACGGGAGGAAGTTGCAGACGATGCCGGTGACAGCGCATTGGCGAAACGAATCAAGCCTGAGGCACCCAAGGCAAGTGGACCTGTTGCCATCAAGAGACCTCCTCCAAGTTCTTCATGATGTTTTATTCCGTATTTGTCTTTCCAGTTGTCGTCAAGCATCTTTTTGTTGTAGCATTTATTGTATTATCAGCACAATCTAGCAACAAAGCCCAATGATACTACCAGGGGCGATCATAAAAGAGTCGGCAAACTGTACTTTTCTCTGAGACGTAATCGCTGTTTGTACAGTCACGATCTGAGCGTCCGAAGTCGATCAAACGAAAGCTCTTTGTAGCAGGATTCTTGAACAACGGGAAGTCAGACACAGCACCCTTCTGCCAGACAATGTTACGTTCAAAGACAGAACCGTGGCACCAATCTGCATGATGAAATCTAAGAAAGAGAGAGGTGCATTCGTTGCTAGGATGGTGTCAAACTTGGAAGATTCAGTCGGCAAATGAGGAACATACCGGTCGTCAGGACTGAGGTCCGCAACCTTGACTGGAAGTCCACAATTTTCGAGAAGAAGGATTGGGCTGAGGTATCTTTCATTCGCGTTCTTCGGTCTGTAGTATCCATAGAACTGTGGAACGACAGCACCAACTGGGACCGGCGCCTTTATACTGCGGATCAGATTGTATCCGCTCCAATGCTCGAACAGATGCTGCGGGAACCTCTGATAATTTCTATCTCAAGGTCAGCGTGGTAGGTAGGTGAACGTGACACGGACCGTGCTTCTTTTTCAAGATGGTTGTCATGTTCTTTAGACAGCTTTGCGACAACGCGAACCCTAGCGGTAAGAGGGTCGGTCCCGTGTACGTGTTTGCAGCAGTTCTCGGTAGACGAATATGGGTGCTGGTATTGGACAGCAACAGGATAGAAACGCGCAGGCCCTTGGTATGTCATGGATGTCTTCTTGATGGAGGGATATGCTTCAACGGATTCATAAGTTCCTGGCTTTGCATCAGGGTCCTCTGGCGGAACAAGTTCCATGTCAACTGCATTTCTTACGACCTCCAGGTTGATATCGAACGTTCCCTTGTCCTTTTGACCGAATATCGGCCTGGGTAAAGCGGAACAATGAAAGTCTATGGGAGTTGGTTCCGTGAGAGAGAGACTTGTTCCTTGCCCGTCGAAATTATACTGGGCGTTGAGGTGATGCTGAAACTCTTCTCCTAAATTGTATATGGTGCGCTCTCTAGTACCGCATGGGGTGTCTGTCTTTTCCATACACATGGTATCCGAGTCGAACTGTTTCCAGAAAAGCTCATCTTCGACCCTCATCATATTGTCAACATCCTCTATGACACAGGAGGGGCATATTTCCGGGTCGTAGAACAAGGTTTTTGGCAACTCCAGTTCTACATTGTAAGCAAATGAGTGGTGACCCTCTCCAATACATTCACTGGGGGAAATATACAGGTATGCCTCGGGGATCGAGAGAAGTGGAGGAGGTGGAGGAGGTGTCGGTACTTGTATGGCATATGGAACCTCACCCGGCTCAGTACTTTCGACGAAGAGAAGAGAGGAGGATTTCGCTTTTGTTACCTGTCGATGGGTCGACAGTAATTCCTCTCGCTTCTTGGAGATCATGGTTTTGGTGTCGTTATTGAGAGAGAGATCGTATATATGAATCGACTTTTTATCAAGTTTCGCAAAGCGCGAATTGCGTTTGGGTGGTTTGTTCCCCGAGGCAAATGGATCTTCCTCCGTGTCGTTCCTCGAGGCGGAGTCTTCATCGCCTTTCTCTGCGTCGTTCCTCGAGGCAGAATCTTCATCGTCTGATTTATGCTGATCCTTGACCCTCAGGACATTGTAAGGGTCATGCACGATAAGCCTTTTGGGGAGCAAATAGTAAGGGATACGCTTCTGAAGCGGTGGGCATGGCGCCAACCCTGAGAATGGTACAAAAGGAACACGATACGCGAAGGGAGATTCAGGTGGGATCTATATGGATGTTAACTTGAATGAATGTGGCACTTAAATCATACATCATCTGTAGAATTCTCTTCCATTATTTGCCCAATTGAAAAGCGTTCCAAGTCTTTGATCAATTCTTTGATATCACAAGGTTCGATAAGACTAGTGTGTTCATTAAAAAAATCAGCTTTAGGAGAAAATCTACCAACGTTGGGTTGTCCTCTTTCTCTGCGAAGTCCAAGTCAAATTCGGCATAAGTTTGCCCGACGCTTTTGCACCACGTCGCCATTACACTCGAGGTGGTGTAGGACACGTAGTTGGGGATATGAAGCTTGAAACATTGGTAAAAGTTGAACAGTGTCTCTCCCCAAAGGATGCCATTAGGAGTCGTTTTTCCGGGCATGGGTTCAATTGGAACAGTAGGACCTGCGCGATCAAGTTTCCACTCGCGAAAAATATAGCGCGTTTCGCCCAGATGGTTTTTTCGAATTTTACCAGTAGGACGTTCAGTGAGTGGCGGGAGTGGAAATGGCACATTTTGAGGTTTCTGATTGCTAGATTCTTTGTCCTTGTCTTTCTTTCCGAAGATTCCTCGGAGACCATTCTCAAATTCGGGCTCAAACATAGCCCGTGATTTACGGTGATCGATGATCGATGATGTTTGTCACTGTTAAAGTGTATTGCGGCACGTGAACTGAAAATTTCGACGCGCACTCGCGACCATGATTGCGGATCCTCTCTGCATCGATTTGGAGAGGCAGACTTCAAGATTGCTGGCCAGACTTCCGACAGACTCTGTACATGTTTCTACCCTCACACAGGCAGCGACGCCTTCCCAGCTTATCACAACTTTATCCCGACTTTTAGCAATCCCAGCCCTCACAACATCTATCGCAGATCTTTTTCGCCCAATTCTATTCGATCTATGTGCTAGATGGCTTGAGGGTGCAGAGCAAACCATTGACCAGCTCGTGGCACTCTGTCTATTGCTTGAAATTCACGAGCAACTATTTCCGTAAGTACTAAGTTTCTCTTCGTCCAGGTTCTATCATTATCATCTAGCATACTGCACTGCTTTCTGCTCAAACCAAACTTTAAAAACGGGCCGCTGTCATCCCTACCTTCAGAGACAGTCCATATTCAGCGACTACTCCTCGCCTATTATCGCATTTTGCAAGTCAACCGTTGTCTTCCTAGCCTCCTACAGTGGCCCTTGATGCCATTGAACTCACTCGTCATCTCTCTGAATGCCGACAGGGCTGTCCGTCTCCTGGCTATACGTTGTTATGCGTTGCAGACCGGAATGACAGAAAGCGTCAGAGAAGAGCTCGAGAAGGAGATGATCGGCGAAGAGTCTTGCTATCTTGACTTTGGCCACAACATCGATGGCTCTTCGGTTGAAATGGATGGTTGGGTCATGCCCGTTTTTGAAGTGAAGCGAATCCAAGTCACTCGAGAGGCTATAGCAGCAGAACCAGTCGATTATTACAAATCAGAACAGTGTCTGAAAGAGATGGATTTAAGGTACTTGTTCGTTCATTTCTGGCTTTTGGATCTAACGTGAGAATTAGCTCCTTTGTAGCCAACGTCTACGGAGTATTACTTCTGCGGGCATCACCAGTAGTCCGTGTTTCGTCTACTCTCGTGTCTACACCTACGGCTGTACAAGCGTTACAGCAACTCGCACTTTACGTTTCCCTTCGTTTCCCCGTACTCCTCACATCACCTCCTTCCTCTGGGAAATCTTTGTTTCTTGCACACCTTGCAGAGACACTCTTTCCACAGAGTAGTAATCATATCGTTCAAATACAACTTGCTGACACCTCCATGGATGCCCGTTCACTTCTGGGCTATTATGTGTCATCTCAGAAACGACCAGGGATGTTCGAATGGAAGGAGGGTATTCTTCTACGTGCCATGCGTGAAGGCAGATGGGTAGTGTTCAAAGACATTGATCGGGCAAGTGCTGAGGTTCTCAGTGTTCTCAAACCTCTTGTTGAGTCCTTTGGCCTAGGGAAGTGGATCGGAGAGCGTGCTGCTCTAGAAGTTCCTGGTCGTGGCAAAGTAATCGCAGCTCACGATTTCGCCATCTTTGCTACTCGCTCCGTGATGTCTTCGCACTCTGACACATTCTCGAGCCCATCCTTCTATGGCGCACACAAGTTTCACGAGGTGACCATCCTATCTCCGTCCCTCACCGAGATGAAGATAATCATCGATTCTCGCTTTCCTCGACTTGCAGGAAGTCTATCCAATGCTATCATATCACTTTGGAACGATATTAAGTCTTCCAGACCCAATGCTGCCACTCGAGACGTTGGAATGCGTGAACTTGAAAAGTTCTGTACGCGTATCGAAAGATTGTTACCGGTATCCTTTCAACTCATGGACGTCTCCGACGAGGGCATATCTCTTGACTTTCTCCTACCTAATCCCACTCTAAGAGAAGAAATCTTTCTTAATGCTAGGGACGTGTTCTTGGGCGCCCACCCGCTGACATCAACAGCAAAGGCGCATACAGAATCTCTTGCTCTCATTATAGCTAGGCATCTCGGCATCGATCCTGACCGTACAGAATGGCTTCTCAAAAGATGGACGCCGGATACTGAGATTGAGAAGGATGTAAACGGCCATCCGACCGCCCTTCGTGTTGCGAGGACCAGGTTGAAGTCGAGACCCTATCAGAACGAGATCGTTCCCCTTGTTACACGCCCATTTGCTTTACACCGTCCGGCCGTGCTCACATTATCTCGAATTACCTCTGCTGTCGCACTTTCCGAGCCCGTTCTCCTTACGGGTGAAACAGGAACAGGGAAGACAAGTATTGTATCGTACCTGGCGGCCCTTCTACGGCGGCCGTTGATCTCACTCAATTTATCTCATCAGACTGAGTCGGCGGATCTTTTGGGTGGTTTTAAACCCATTGATACTCGATTGCCAGCATCGGCGCTTTTGGATCAGTTTGTAGAGTTATTTGGCGCCACCTTCAGTCGTAAAAAGAATCAAAAGTTTGAGGTTGAAGTGAGGAAAGCCATTGCGGAGGGTAAATGGAAACGTGTCGTGGGTCTGTGGCGAGAGAGTGCACGAATGGCGAGAGAGAGGATCGAGTTGAAGAAAACAGAGCAGGAAGAGTGAGTATTCCGCCGTCTCAGTTTGCATCGCATAAGCATTCAACAGAGAACTCGATTCCACTACGTCAAGGAAACGTCGCAAGGTCGATACCTCGGGTCTGAAAGTCTCCGAGGATAGTTGGGCTACTTTTGAACGCAATGTCAGTGAATTTGAGACTCAGCATATCACTGCGAAGAACAAGTTTGCCTTCGACTTTGTAGAAGGTCCTATTGTGAAGGCCTTGCGTTCTGGTGACTGGTATGTCGTTCTCTTACGCCGTAACGTTACGCATATTCAAATCCACTGTTAGGGTGCTGCTCGATGAAATCAATCTAGCCACCTCAGAGACTCTGGAGTGCATTGCGAGCCTGTTACGCAGCCCGACTGGGTCAATTACCTTGACAGAGCAGGGATTGTTACAACCAATTCCACGTCATCCTGATTTCCGCCTCTTCGCTTGCATGAATCCAGCAACGGATGTCGGCAAAAAGGATCTACCTCCAGCGATTCGCTCAAGATTCACCGAGATTGACGTTCCACCGCCTGATACTGACCGAGAAACTCTTCTTAGCATTATCACCCAGTACATCGGTGCATCTGCTGTTGGTGACAAGGCGATCATTTTACACATCGCAGAGTTTTATCTTACTGTCAAGGGGCTATCAGAGTCCCGTAAGATTGCCGATGGATCCAACCGTAAACCTCACTTCAGTATACGAACTCTGGCTCGAGCTTTGACTTTCGCAGCAGATACAGCAAGCACCTATGGCCTTCGTAGATCAGTTTTAGAAGGATCTTTGATGGCGTTCACTATGGGCCTGGATGCGCAAAGCGCCGAGGTTGTAGTCGCTCTCGCTCATCAGCACCTGCTCGCTGGGACTAAAAACTCTCGCTCATTACTGTCCAAAGACCCTGTGGCACCAAAATCTGTCGAGAACTACATCAAAGTTGGTCCGTTCTATTTGGAAAAAGGCCCAATACCTCCCGATTCCGCCGACGAGTACATCTTGACGCGCTCTGTCGAAAAGAAACTAGTCGATCTCAGCAGAATCATCCTCACGCGCCGATTTCCGGTACTCATCGAAGGCCCAACCTCCAGCGGAAAGACCAGCGCTGTCGAGTATCTCGCCCGACAAACCGGACATCACTTTGTCCGTATCAATAACCACGAACACACAGATATTCAAGAGTACCTAGGCTCTTACATTCCAGACCCAGCCTCTGGCAAGCTTGTTTTTGCAGACGGGCTTCTGGTCCGTGCTCTTCGCTATGGCCATTGGATAGTCCTCGATGAGCTAAACCTAGCACCAACAGATGTGCTGGAAGCTTTGAACAGATTGCTTGACGATAATCGTGAGCTTGTCATCCCAGAAACTCAAGAAGTGGTTCGGCCGCATTCACATTTTATGCTCTTCGCGACGCAAAACCCTCCGGGGTTGTATGCAGGTCGAAAAGTCTTGTCGCGAGCATTTCGTAACCGCTTTCTCGAGGTTCGCTTCGACGATGTTCCTCAGTCAGAGTTAGAAACGATCTTATGTCAACGTTGCCTAATCGCACCGTCATATGGTAAGAAGATCGTCAGCGTATTTCTGGAACTACAGAAACGCAGACAAGCAGGTCGTGTGTTTGAGAGTAGACATGGCTTTGCTACTCTTCGTGACCTTTTTCGGTGGGCAGGAAGGGATGCAGTAGGGTATCAAGAATTGGCCGAAAACGGCTACATGTTGTTGGCGGAACGTGCCCGTCGAGAGGACGACAAGACTGTCGTTAAAGAAGTCATCGAGTCTGTCATGGGGGTGAAGATTGATGAGCGCGCTCTTTACAGCTTTGGAAATCCTCATATCGACTTTCCCAAGTACCTGGAATGCCCTATCCCCTCGTCCTCCCTGATCTGGACGTCAGCAATGCAACGTCTTTTCATTTTGATCAGCCGCGCCCTCCGTTTCAGTGAGCCCGTTCTTTTGGTTGGAGAAACTGGTTGTGGGAAGACTTCAGTTTGTCAGGTGTATGCTGAAGCTACCGCGAACCGTCTGCACACTCTGAACTGCCACCAAAATACTGAAACTGCGGACCTTATCGGGGGACTTCGTCCGATACGGAATCGTGGCACACTGGAGGCAGAAGTTCGTCGCGAAGCCGACACCGTATTTGCTAGGCGAGGACTTACTGTCGACAAACTCAATATTGGCTCCGTTGGGTCCCATTTGGATTCTATTCTCAATGACACGACAGTGGATGAGCAAACCCGTGGAATCTGTCAAGGACTTCGTACTAAAGTCATCCGTCTTCAGTCCGTGTTTGAGTGGCATGATGGCCCTCTCGTCCAAGCAATGAAGGATGGCGCAGTGTTTCTACTTGACGAGATCTCGCTTGCTGATGATTCTGTGCTGGAACGTCTTAACAGTGTCCTAGAGCCAGCGCGAACAATTACTCTTGCAGAGAAAGGGGGCGATAAGACCAGTTATGCCATTCAAGCCACTTCTCAATTTAGATTAGTTGCCACCATGAATCCCGGAGGTGATTATGGTAAGAAAGAATTGTCGCCTGCACTTCGGAATCGCTTTACGGAGATTTGGGTGCCCCCAGTGAATGCGCAAGAGGATCTTCAAATGATTGTGGATGCGATGTGGGAGCATGACGCTCTACGCTCACATACCACATTGATTCTCAATTTCATACAATGGCTATGCGGAAGGATTGGCGATCAATCCTTAAAGAACATTCGAGACATCCAGGTAAGACTTCCGCTTCGAGATTCTTAGGCAAGCTCATCAATATCCTAGACATGGGTCATGTTCTCCAACTCTGCTTATAAGTCACAGTCAAGGACACTGAGCGAGATCTTTGTGAGTGATTTGTAGCAATGATACCTTACATCCTCTCATTGCCTACTCAGCATCACGGTGCCCACTTGGCATTCATTGACGGTTTGGCTTCACTTCCTCAGCTTGCTGCATATTCATCGCAATCGATGAAGTCCTTGAAAGCAGAAGCTGCCATGAAGCTTCAGGAACTGTCGCCCTACACACCAGAGCCCCTTTCCATGGTTCATGTACCTCCGAGTTTTGTACAAATCGAATCCTTTGCCTTGCCGAAAGGACCGTTGGAACCCTGCTCTCAAACCTTCAATTTTGCTGCTCCGACAACCCGCGACAACACGATGCGAGTTGTTCGGGCGTGTCAAGTTCCTCGGCCTATTCTTCTGGAGGGTAGCCCTGGTGTTGGCAAAACCAGCCTTGTAACTGCTTTGGCCAAACTTTGTGGCCACGAGCTTCATCGTATCAATCTGTCAGATCAAACGGATCTAATGGATCTCTTCGGGTCTGATCTACCTGCAGAAGGTGGAGGACCAGGGGAGTTTGCGTGGAAGGATGCTGAGTTCCTGAAAGCTCTCCAGGAAGGTCATTGGGTTCTACTCGATGAGATGAACCTAGCCCCTCAAGCTGTTCTGGAAGGGCTCAATGCAGTCTTGGATCATCGCGGTACAGTGTACATACCTGAACTTGATCGCTACTTCACCCGACATCCATCTTTCAGGGTCTTTGCCGCCCAGAATCCTGTCATCCAAGGTGGTGGGCGCAAAGGTTTACCTAAATCGTTCATCAATCGATTTACCAAGGTCTACATGGAGGAACTGTCTGCTGATGATTTTTTCTTCGTTTGTCGGCATGTATTCCCAGCGGTGGAAGAGAAGATGCTGCGTGATATGATCGCTCTTAACTCAGCCTTTAATGTTTCCGTCTCTATCAAGCATTCCTTTGCGCATGAAGGGAATCCTTGGGAGTTCAACTTGCGGGACATTTTTCGTTGGGCGACACTGCTTTGCTCTTCTCCGAGCCGTTCTCATCCTTCACAGTACTTCCATGACATATATCTCCATCGATTTCGAACAGCCAGCGATCGTAACCAAGCCTGCCTACTTTATCAAGAAGTGTTTCGCTCAGAATTAGCAGTCCGTAATCCCTCAGCCACAGTCTCGGCTTTATATGTTCAAGTTGGGGATTTTGTTCACCAACGTGGGCCATTTGTCTCCAAGAGCCGTCCTCCGCGGTTATTGAAAATGCAGCTGTCTACATTGGAGTCTATCGGAAATTGTATCTCACAGTCTTGGCTAGCGATTGTCACAGGACCACGAAACAGTGGCAAGACACAGTTGGTCAGAACATTAGCTGGTCTTACTGGCAACCATCTCCACGAATTTTCCATCAATAGTACCACTGACACGATGGATATCCTAGGCAGCTTCGAACAAGCCGATATTCGAGCAAACGTTCTTTCCATTTTGCAGGAGATTTTGATTGTATTGGAATCGCAGGCACGCTCCGTCCTCGCTTTCAAAGATCCGCAGTTCGACTTGTTGACTTCTGTATGCAACACCTTATATTCCGAAGCATCCTTATCGTTGATGACACTGATGGAAATGGCGAGTGATGCAATAGCAAAGGGACGGCATCTCGACGACTCCAGACTAACTGCTCTCCAGTCTCAGCTCAAGGAGATTACTAAAGCGCTCGACTCCGTTGGAAGATTCGAGTGGATTGACGGTCCTCTGATACGAGCAATGAGGGAAGGCCACTGGTTACTCCTTGACGATGCTAATCTTTGCAACCCGTCTGTTCTTGATCGACTGAATTCCCTCTGTGAACCTGACGGAGTTGTAACCTTGAATGAAAGAGGTCATGTCAATGGTCAGGTGCAGGTGATCAGACCTCATCCTAATTTTAGGCTCTTTATGTCAGTCGATCCACAGTTTGGCGAGCTCTCTCGAGCAATGCGAAATCGAGGGGTAGAAATTGCACTGATACCTCAGCCCATAGCGGATGATTCCCAGATTCTGCAAGATTTTTATCGTTTGCCTCGTAATCTGGACGATCATCCGCTCTCGTTCGAGCTAATCCGAAGAGGACTTTCTTCAGCTCGCATACAAGACACTGGCTCCCTCTCAACCACTGGACACGCAATAGATCAGTACTCAGCCCTCTCATACTTAGTCGATGAATCTCCTGCATTCATTGCTTCTACTATGTGCACGGAAGCATTGTTATATTTTATCGGACGAACTTTCACACCAGCTTATACACAATCTCTTGAACATTTTCTCTCGATACTCTCTGGTGTGCCATCCGTCAATGATATCAGAACTTTCCTGCAGTCATTGTTGAACGTAGTCCAGGGAAATGTTGCAATGATGCGAGAGGAATACGCTATCAGACGGGGGCTTCCTACACCCTCGATCTCCGTTCAGGTCAGCTTCTACACTTCCTTTACGACATTGTGTTAATTCCACTTACTGAAAGCCATTGGATTTTCTGCTTAAATCGTCTAGTCTCGGAGATTCTGCAGCGATCCATCGAGAGTTGTTGGGTTTGTTAGATTTGGCCATGGTTTTTGTTCTTTATGAGCAGGGCAAGGTTTACAACACAGAAGATTCGGTCTCCGATAACCATAGTGCAAGAGCAGCCGTTGAATTAGTCCTTAATTCGGCTTGCGAGATCAGTGTCTCGATTTTACGCTCGCGAGCATTACATGGCCCGTCTTCGGTAACAGGAATTTTGACTCGTTCAATGCAGCCAAGCTAATTCGGTCTAACAGACAAACCTTAGCGAAGCTTCCGACATTCTGAAGTATGCGCGTCATTTACGCAGGTTTAGTCGAGAGGGCGTATTTGATTATTCGGCAGTTCAAGCCGTGGCCCGTTGGATATCAGACAGAATTCAGATACCTACATCTCCGTTTTCCCCTCTCATTGATTACGTCAATGAGCTGCTGGATTCAGTGACATCCAAGTCTGGCTTGGGTTTGGCTGAAATCTGGACGTCATTTCTCACATACACCAGCTGGAGAACATTTCCAGAAATTGAACGTCTAGAGCTCTTATTATCAAATCTTGGAGAAACCCCACGAGGGAAGGGTACATGATTTTGGCTGTCGGTTTGACATCAATTTATGAAACCTACAGAACTTCGAAGAAATGCTCTCGATATCATTTCCCTGAAGACACTCAGGTCACCCCAAGCGACTCACCCCGACTCAGAGCCACTGCGTATACAGCAGATGATAGAACAGGTAACACTAGAACCCTCGCAATATCCACTGAATTGACTGTCTCTGCATAGTGTCTATCGGCACAGACTGCAAGTGAAGGAACATTAGCTGCAGTTAGCCCCTGTTTGCTCCTTATAGAACTCGGTCTACTCGTTAAAGTGGCCCAGACTGGTGTGGATGTTACCGCCAAAGTATGATTCGTCACTCGAATCAAGCTAGGCTGATTTATTTTCTAGACTTCGAAAGAAGCCATAGAAGAACTGATCGAGTTATCTTGTCAGATACCGTATGGACCTTTGTCGAGGCTTGCCTTCTTCCAACATCTGGTATGGAGTCTCGATACGAAGACCGGTATTTCCTCGCCTTTATGTTGAGAAGTACTGACACGATCCAGTAGACCTGCTGTCTGTCTTGGGTAACTTGCATTGGCAGTGGTTAAAAGATCTTTGTGCAGTCGGAGTAAGTTTTCTTCGTGTAAAGTAGCGGAGCACTCACAGTGTGTTTCAGATTAATGACGACACGCCTGCACTCTTTCGTCCCCTCCAGCTAGATTCTGTCATGTCCCTTTGGTAGTAATCTCTGTCATAATCTCTTATGATCTAATGTTTCTTCAGCTACGATGCTCGGCAACCACTCTCGTCTGTTTTAGAATACGAATCTGAAATTCATACAAGAGCCCGACTATCGGTACTGGAGTCGCACCAGCGCGTTCCTCGCATAGAACAGATTGAGCGTATACTTCAGCTCTCTATCCTGAAGGTTGGGGTCTATCTCTCGAATTCGAACAAGGATAATGGTTTTTTAGATTGTTTCCTCCTTTCTACCAAATGCTGACATTCGTTTGGTTGCCAAGATGCTTGATGGCGCAAGTCTTCGGCAACTATTGCATGGAGTTGGCGCCCCCTTGTCAGATACTGCAGAAGCCTATCTGATCCCAGCCCTCTCCCATTTAGCTACAGCACAGAAATCTCGTTCGCAGCACTTTAATGCTCTCGGTCTTTGTTTTGTGGCCGTGTTCAAAACAATCGCCGAACTTGTCATTCCTGATCACCCCATTGATCCTTCTGTTGCACTCACCTGCTCGGCAGATTTCTGGAGGGCTGAGCAAGTCAATCTTTCCAACCAAATTCAATTACACTCGAAACTTGAGGTCTTTTACTCAGGTTCCATGCACAATGTGGTAACAGAGTATCTAAATGAACAGCTGGAGAAGGCGGGCAGCAAGTTGGAAGACATTCCTTCCTTTACTCCCAGACTCGATTCATCGCGATTGAGAATGTTCTGGTCTGAGGTACGACAATTTCAAAGTCAGATCACGTCTGCTACGAAGCTTGATACGCTGCTCCGGCTCCTGGCCCAACGTGATCCATCTGGAGCTCTTCAGGAATCAGTCCTTCAGAATATTATTGTCACATTCTCGCATAGACTGAAAACTGGGTACGAGGAGTATGATGACATTGGCGCTGCCTTCCAGTTGGCACTTTTACACTTGCGCTTGGGATTGCACCTAATCAAACATGCAGCTCATGAATCCGACCACGACTGGCGATTTGTGTCTGCTTTGACTGCCTTTCCGGCAGTCGCAAGCTCCTCATTTCTAAGAACTGTTCACGCTACATCTGCTGCCATTACGACTTCCCCATTTGATCACATTGTGCTCGTTGCTTGGTTGATGGCAGCTGATGTCGCAATGGGAACCGAAAAATCCGCCCAAGATCTAGAGGAGACATGCGAGCAAGCCATTCGTCTGTGGCTTATAGACAAGGCGAAGGCAGACGAGATCGAGCAACAATCGCAATCTCTATACCGGCACAAGACTACAACTCATGATGTTATCGCTGACTCCGAGATCGAGAAAGCGGAGTTTCTGAGGCTCTTTCCGAGTTACGACGAAGTTTTGAACGAAGTTTCTTCCTCTGTGAATCCAGCCAAATCCTCGCAATTGGTAGATTCGGAGAAACTTCATCAATTTGTCCATGCGATCCAAGCTATCGTTTGCCGGGATAATAATTCAGGAGCCGTCTCAACCTATCATGACCTCAGACTTTCTATGCTGACGACGATGATCCAATCACAAACTCCTTTGCCAGAGATCCTAGATCCTCATAGTCTTCCATTGCGACTGCGTATTCTTCAATTGCGTTCGACTGAGCTGAACGGCGCGTCTAGATCCGAGAAGTCATACAATTTCTATACCGATGCGAATGTTCCGGAGGCAAAGAAGGCTTCTTCTGCTATGCAATCCCTCCAGCGTCGTTTGATGGTGCTAATACAAGAGTGGCCTGAGCAAATGGTGCTTATTCACCTCAAAGACAGATGTGACGCCGTCCTTGCACTTGATGTCCTTAGTCCAGTTGCCAAGTTACTCTCTGCGGTGGAACAAGTCCTCGTACAGACCGACGATTGGGAGATATATGCAAGTCGTGATAACAATCTCAAAGATCACCGTGCGGCGCTGACTCGGTTGATTATCGAGTGGCGTAGGCTGGAGTTATCCTGCTGGCAGGGACTTTTGGAATCTCAAGCAAAGGAGTTTGAAAACGAAGCCAACGCATGGTGGTTCCAGTTGTATAATGCTATCATACGTGGCCCTCTTGGTGCATCGGACCAGGAATCTGTTACATCTTATGTCCATGCACTTGTACCACTTCTTGACGAGTTCATAAGGAGTGGTCCTCTCGGTCAATTCCATTCCAGAATGAAGTTGGTTCAATCATTCCAGGCGTTTTGCGCTCTCTTACGTCCGACTTCCCATCTACAACAGACAGCTTTAGCCTGCATTGAGCGTGTTTTACATTTCACCTTCCACCACTACGATCTTTTTTCAGAAACGTTGTCACTGTATCTTTCAACCCAAAGGACTAATCTGCAGAATGAGGTTGCCGCTCTCATTAAACTTGCGAGCTGGAAAGACGTCAATGTCCTTGCCCTCAAGCAAAGCTCACAACGGACTCACCATCAGCTTTATAAGATCATTCGCAGGTTTCGTGACATCCTCAGGGAACCTATTTATTCTCGTCTATCTTGCCAGCTAGCTGGTCCACATGAAAGCATTGCTTCCGAATTTGACTATCATTGTCCGCTCCTCAACTCGACTATTCCCGAATTTCCTCCGGCACCATCTGGTTCCTCTAGCCATTTACAAAATCTCGCTCGCACCTATGCGAAGTTCAATGAATTAATTGATCAACGCATTCTTCCGTTCATTCAGACTTGCACTCCTGATGCAGTGGAAGCATTCGCCGTAGAGATGATTGTGACTGCCCAAAATCTTGCTAATCTTTCTGTACCGTCGACTCTTCCCGCTGAGAAGCAAGAGAAGCAGCAGAAAGCAGTGACGATGCGCAAGAGGAAAGCATGGAGCGATTTACTGAAGGAGTTGAAGCATGCAGGCTTCTCTTCCAATGTCAAATCCACAGCATTACAGCAACATTCGGACTCACGCTGGATTCGCGATCAGCCGATCATGCCCCTTCTGCCGGAATGGTCGCCTACGCTGCAGAAACTAGAAAATTATTTCAATCGTCTCCAGGGACTAATGCCGGATCTAAGGGCGTCTATACCTTCTCATCATGCTGACTTGACCACTCGTGAGCTGCAAAGGTCTATGATGTTCTTGGAGTCTGGGCTGTCATTGGCAGTAGAGTCAAGGGCAACGTAAGATTGTTAACTGTTCTTGTTTTGTCTTTCACATCTCGAGTAGATTGGCGGGTCTGCTTGTGCACTTCATCAAGCTGTGGAAATTACTTCGTCGACTTCATGTCGTAGCTTCGTCGTCCGAGATAGTGGCGTTTGACAGTCAAGTTCTCATCAGGGTCACTGCACTTAAGGATCTAGTTTCTAGAGTTCATCATGCATTAGACGAAGTTGATGCAGGTATCAAGATATACGATGAGCTACGCCCGACACCTAGCCACAGACGCCTGCTCCAGGAGCTCAAGGATGTAAACCACGCGACTAAACATTTTCATGAACAACTAGTCAACGTAATCGAGAACATAAGCGCGTCCAGTCCTGCTCTACTCTTAAATGGTGACTTGACATTTCACCTGTTTGTATCGAAAATTGAATCTCCGCAGATGAGAGCATCTTAATAAATGGCGCTGCAACACATATTGCTCGGCTAGGAGAACACCTGGCAAGCTGGTCGGAGGAGTTTGAACACCTACGGTATCTTCTGGAACCGACGAGCCAATGGCTGGCATCGCAATCAGTACCTCCGCTTGGTTCTCTTCCGGATCCTGCCTTGCAGGATTCTTCTGATATGGTCATTGAAGCGTGTCTCATCGAGATCCAGGCGTTGTTGGTCCAGTGTCCTGAGATCATCGACTCGTCAACCGAGAGAAGCGAGGTAGATAACTACATCCGTGACCAGCACGCTGCTATCCAGAAGTTGACCAACTGTTTGGATCTCAGCAGAGTTAGCAGGTACATTGAAGTTTCATTGCCGCAGCTCGTGTGTCGAAAAACAGATCACCGGGAGACGTTGCAGCGTTTCCTTCCGTTCTGCGATCGGTATCTCGAGCTCATCCGTGCTCACCTTACTAGGCATACCCAGTGGGTAAAGACCTTGTTTAAATTGGTCTTTGTTCTATGTTCTGTAATCCACACACTTGCAAGGCAGGGATTCTGCAAACCACCGCCTTCGGACGAGACTGGTGAAGAGGGTGACGCCAGTGGTAATGCAGAAGGCTTGGGTGTTGGCGAGGGCTCTGGGATGGAGAATGCTAGCAAAGACATCCAGGATGAGAGCCAAGTTGAAGGATTGAAAGGGGAAGAGTCATCTCATGAGCGTGAAAAAAATGCCGACGATGACGATGCCATCGAGATGTCAGGGGATTTCGAGGGTGAAATGGAGGATGTTCCGGATGATGGCTCTCACGCCGGAGAAGGTTCTGAAAACGAAGAAGATGCCGAACCAGACGAACATCTGGGTGATCTTGACAGCTCGGACGACGCTGTAGATGAGAAGCTGTGGGGTGACGAGCAGGGTGGTGGCGACATGACCCTGAAGAAGACCAACCAGGACCGCTCAGAGAATAACGGAAAGGATGGAAAGGATAACTCTGAACTGGTTGCTAAAGAGGGCGAACATGACAGGAAGGACTCGAAAGAGAAATTATCAGATAACGCCAACGGAGTTGATCAGCAGGAGGACATCCAGCCTGGTGGCGAGGAGGACGACCGTCCTGACAACGAAGCTGGAGCCTTGGACAATCATATCCCAGATGCAGACACTTTGGACCTGCCAGACAATATGCATCTCGATGATGTAGGGGAGAACTCTAAGGAAGCGGAGGATTCAGAGATGCATGTGGACGAAGTCGACTCGGACGTTCCCGGGGAAGATACTCAACCCCCTGCCACAAACGATCCAGAGCGACATTGCAACACGCAAAATCAACCTTCAGGTGACGAGGACGATGGCGAGGACATGAAGACCCAGAATCCGCACCAGGCTGATGATACTGTCGGCAGTGAGCTTGATGACGACGACAACGCCTCTGACCATGGCGTGGCACAAGCGGATATCAACGCTGGCGATGAGGCTACTGGGGCGGATGATGATTCCAGAGAATCGGGCGGCGAGTCCCAAAAAGACGGTCTGGGGACATCTAGCAAGTCGACGGGTCAATCAACATCGCAGGAAGACCGAACAGTTCCAGACGAGTGGGTCCCGTCAGTCACGTTCGAATTGCTCGCTGACTGTTCATTTAGTGCCAATGTCCCTGAAGCCCAACAGGGGAGCCAACAAGAACCAGCACCAATCAATGAGCCCCAAAGTGAGCCTGGACGAGGTCTTGGTGACGATCATCAAGGCGAGGAACTTTCTGCAGAGAGTGTTCAGCTATCATCAAATCCGTTGCGAAGTCTTGGAGATGCCACGAAGGAAATTCGACAACGACTGGACGGAATTCTAGAGAACAATTCCAACCAGTCTTTCAAAAGCGATGTTGTCGAACCCAAGCGGGTAGAATATCTACAGCCTAATGACGAAGACTACGATATGCAGGCTTTGGGCCCGGCCTCCGATGAGAAAGTAGCCAGGTTGGACGAGCTTAATATCCTTGGTTCGACGCAGGAGACAGAGGAAATACCGACGAATGTTGATCCAGAGCCTCCTATCAGGACAGACCACGACAACTCAGGCCAGAAAGCTGAGCTTACTTCGTCTGAAGGGCGTCTTGACATTGAAGACGCTGTCATGCATGACACCTCGCTCAATGATATTTCAAAATCTGCCTCTCGTGTTGATCCTGTGCCCGAGGAGGTTGACGATCAGGTTGTTGAGGCAGAACTCAGAGACTGGCAGACTACTGGCCAGGTCGATAACGGAGCAGAGCACATGTGGCACCTCTATGAATCGCTCACCCATGACCTTGCTTATGCACTCTGTGAGCAATTACGCCTTATCATGGAGCCGACGTTGGCTACTCGCCTCAAAGGCGATTATCGATCTGGAAAGCGGTTGAACATGAAGAAGATCATTGCATACATTGCCAGCGACTATACAAAAGACAAAATATGGTTGCGCCGGACGAAGCCTAGCCAACGCGAATACCAGATTTTCATTGCCTTGGATGACTCTCGTTCTATGGCGGAGTCGCACTCCGTTCACCTCGCATATCAAACTCTTGCACTGGTGTCAAAAGCCCTTAGCCGACTAGAAGCCGGAGACATTGCCATTGCGAGGTTCGGAGAATCTGTTGACGTCTTGCACGGCTTTGAAGAGGGTCAGTTTACTGACCAGGCTGGAGTGAAGGTGATGCAAGCCTTTAGGTTTGACCAAAAAGCGACGAACGTTCTGCCATTGCTGAACACCAGTCTGCAAGTCCTTGAGAAGGCACGAGAACAAAAATCAACGAGCAGTGCTTCTTCGCTAGACCTATGGCAGCTGCAAATCATCATATCAGATGGCATATGTCAAGACCATGACCGTCTCCGTGCAGTTCTTCGAAAAGCGGAAGAACAGCGAGTTATGATTGTCTTCATCATTGTCGATTCTCTGCATTCATCCACCTCAGCCTCGGACCAACCCTTCCAAGGGTCAATACTGTCTATGGAAAGGGCCGAATACAAGACTGTAGACGGGCGCCTGGAGCTGCAACTTCAACGTTACCTCGACTCTTTCCCATTCGAGTACTATGTGGTTCTTCGCAACGTAGAGGCGTTGCCCGACGTCTTATCTGCGACCTTGAAGCAATTTTTTGAAAGAATATCAGAATATTGATATGTACAGTAGCTAATTGTTGTAATAATTATATTCGGTTTCGAGCACAGCTAAAATCACGTAACACGCCGTTTTCGGAACGCCAGCCTCATTCATTCCTTGATAATGTCCTCCAGCGGACCCATAAGACAATCCTTCAAGAACAGAGAGCATGAAGAGCGCAAAGGGCTGTTGTCTGGCAGAGCCAGCTTTGACACAGATAGGCTCAAAATCAAAATCGAGGCGGAAGATGTTGATGGTTGGTCACCGCGAAGCATTCTGGTGACTGCTGTCTGTTTTATTCTGCTTCTCATATGCGGTGCCTTCGCTCGAGCTCTTATGATTTCATTTTCCAGCGGGATGCACCCGAACTTATTGTTCAATGGGGATGGCTTGCGGTCCAACGGCACTCATGACTTTAAGCGAACGGTGCTTATCGTGTCGATAGACGGCCTGCGGTATGTTTTGGCTACTCAATTCTTCTTGCTTATACTTTGCCAGGGCTGACTACCTCGACCGCGGTCTTACGCCGCATCTCCTCGATATCAGCAAGCAGGGTCTCCGTGCAAAATCCATGAAACCAGTGTTCCCTGTACGTTTCTCTCGTTTTCAGTGGGAATGAACCTTAACCCTGACAAGACTTTAACATTTCCGTATGTCGTGCCGTGTTTTAGGTATCCTACTTGATGTGTTTTTCTATGCATGCAGAAACCATTGGGCTCTCATGTATGTTGTCAGGTTCCTCACCATCCTCTGCTAACACTGTTCAGGACCGGTCTCTATGCAGAGTCTCATGGGATTGTTGCAAATGTTAGTCCTCCTCATTGCATTATTAGTCGTTCATACCCTCTCAGAACTTTTATGATCCTGTGAGCGAATCTGAATTCCATTTCGATCAAATATCATCCTGTTGGGATCCTCAATGGTGGCATGGTGAACCAGTGAGTTAGTTTTGTTGCCTTTTTATGATTTAACCCGCCGTTTAGATGTGGGAAACAGCCAACAAAGCCGGGATGATAACAGCCAATCTTATGTGGTAAGCAATTACCTTCGAGGGACTTCATAGTCTGAATGTTCAGGCCCGGTCCCCCGAAAACCATGTCGAGTGCTGCACCAACATACTTTGTACCATGGAGAGACAAGGTGCCCCTGAAGGAGAAACTTGACCAGTTAATGGAATGGATAGACCTCCCTCTAGAGTTAAGGCCGCAACTTATCATGGGTGAGCTTATAGGACCTGTCCGGCACTTACGGCTTACCGGCACTGTAGCCTATGAACCTTCCTTAGACCAAGCTGGGCATTGGAAGGGCCCCAACTCGTTACTTGTCAATGTAAGTCTGTCTGGCTCAAGAACGGGCGATGATGACGTGTTTCAGCGAACGTTGCGATACGTTGACTCCTTCGCTAAAGACCTCCACAATGAGCTGATCACACGTAATTTAACAGACATCGTGGACATCATCTTTGTCAGTGACCACGGAATGAGCGATACAACCGGCACAAAGTATATCTACATTGACGAGATTCTGGGTGAAGAATGTTTTGAAGGCATCGAGCACATTGATGGTTCCCCAGCGATGGGACTTCGATTCGTCCCAACAACTAACACATCGCACTGTCTTGGTCTCCTTCTTGATGCTGCAGACCGAAATCCAGACCAATTCAATGTCTACACGCACGACACTATGCCAGAGCGATATCACTTTTCTCATGGGGACAGAATCGCGCCCATCTATGTCATACCCAAGATAGGCCATATCTTGACTATGGAAGGGGAAGGAGAAGTGGTGAGCAAGGGAATCCACGGGTACGACAATGACGAACTGGCCATGCATGCAATGTTCGTCGCACATGGGCCATTTTCATCTGTGGTCAAGGTGCTTCATCAGAATTCGAAACGAGGTCTCCTATCTCGACCTAACAAGGGCTGGCATTCGACCTCGGACGACACGTATGTGATGGATCGATTTGAGAATGTGCAGATCTACAACCTAGTAACGAAATTGCTAGGGATAGAGGGTGCCAAGACGAATGGGACTGCAGGATTTTGGGACAAATACTTTTAGCTGTGTATATTTAATGCATTATAGTTTTTTGTATCCAGTTTTTCTTGGTAATGTTACATGGGGATCATAAGATACATATTCCGCTAATGTCCTTCCGCATCAAAAACCATATGGTCCCCTACAGCTGATGGGACATAGGCAGCCTCAGGGAGACCCGTCTCGTCTAAACCCTCTGCGGCTTCAATAATCTCATACAACTTCGAAGCTACTTCTGGTGGAGGGACGCGACCACCCAGGATATCTTTGGCAGGCACAGGAGAACCATAGAAATCACGATTGGCGTCTTTCCGTTCGATTAGAACGGTGCCTTCTAATGATAAACCTGCAAATAGACCTGGGAAACCGTGAGCAGGGAGCTCGAGAGATAGAAGGAATGCGATACCCTTTGACTTTGAATATGAAAACATGGGTGCTGGGTGAGCTAAACTGGCCTGGACGCTACCTCCAGTGCCGATGGGTCCAGCTGAAGCGCTGACGTTTCCCCCAATAGTAACGTTTCCGCCGAGAGAAAAGGCACGCACAGCATCTTCAGAGTTGAGTACAATGACAAAGTCGGTTATGTCGGCACCGACTTGCAGACCCCAGCCCAGGCCGCCGGTCGCAATGCAAGAAGGCGCTGACCACGAGCCATCTGGCAGTCTGGCAATAACAAGGCCAGATCCTGCCTTTCCAGAGAACACGAAGCCTGCTTTGATGACCTGGAAGACAGCAAGGCCTGGACAGCTGAATATGAGCACAAGACGTGTTTGCTTTGCTCACCGCGTGCAGACTGTAAAACGGCCTTTGGAATGGAGTTGAGTGCAGAATGTGGTCTGTCTGGATCGGCTGCTGCAAGAATAAGCCAAGAAGAAGACAGTTTTATGAGGATCTGACCGAGAAAGCTCTCGAGGATCTTTGCAGCCTTTTCTGCTTCGCCTGGCAGACTGAAACTGCTTGCAAGCTCACGAGAACCATTTGCAATTTTGGTTGAGCTTGAGTGCACGAAAGCAGTTGCCTGGACGCCGGCTTTCTTGGCTCCAGACTTGAATTTGTCGAGAAAGGACATTCTTCATACACGTGACATTCGCTGCACCTTATTTGCCCGTATTTGCATACACCTTGAAAAAAATGTCTCTTCCTCAGCCCGTGCCGCCGTCGTGGAAGGTCTGTTGTACAGTTGTTCTTAGAAATTTGTTGCTCATTAATGTCGCAGGATCTTGGCAAGTCGTCAAACGACCTTCTTGGAAAAGACTTCCCGTTTTCGTCGTATGCGTTGGAGGTGAAAACGAAGACGCCGTCGAACGTCGCCTTCAAAGTTGCCGGAACTCGCACTTCCAGCACTGCCCCAATTGTTGGTGATATTGAAGCCAAGTACACTGACAAGACGCACGGCCTCGTCTTCACACAAACGTGGACAACAGCGAACGTGCTTAAAAGTCAGCTCGAAATTGAAAACCAAATTGCCAATGGCCTCAAGCTCGACTTTACTTCCTCGCTTCTCCCAGAGCAACCAAAAGCCAACAAGTCTGCTATCGGCTCTGGTGTCCTTACTGCTATCTACAAGCAGTCAGGTTTCCATACCCGCACAGCTCTTGACGTCATCAAGGGACCCACTTTCTCTATCGACACTGTTGTCGGTCGTGACGGCTTCCTCGTTGGTGGTGAAGGTTCCTACAACGTTACTGATGGTAAGGTCACCGGTTACGCTGCCGCAGTCGGTTACAACGCACCGGAATACGCTGTAACCTTCCATGCTCTCAACAAGTTCAACCGTTTCACTGCCAGCTACTACCATCGCGTCAACGCCGACGTAGAGGCTGGCGCCAAAGCGGTCTATGACCATCAAGCTACTCAGGGTGGCATGGCTCTCGAAGTGGGCACCAAGGTGTAAGTACATTCAAACCCATGTATCTTGTTGCTAAGTTGGGTAGTTTCCTGGATACCGCAGCTTTCGTCAAAGCGAAGATTAACAACAGCGGTACCATTGCCCTTGGTACGTACTTTGACCTCCTTTATTCGCTTTACCAACTTGAGCTTCA
This sequence comes from Megacollybia platyphylla, assembly GCA_900068915.1. Taxonomy (NCBI): domain Eukaryota; kingdom Fungi; phylum Basidiomycota; class Agaricomycetes; order Agaricales; family Porotheleaceae; genus Megacollybia; species Megacollybia platyphylla. The sequence goes on along the minus strand of CEMS01891473.1, from coordinate 1,553 downwards.
GGTTATACTCAGGTCCTTCGTCCCGGTGTCAAAGCCACTGTAGGAATGGCCCTTGATACCCAGAAACTCAACTCCTCTGCTCCTGAACTGTCAGGCGGCTACTCCCACAAGGTTGGAGCTTCGTTCGTCTTTGAATCATAGGTCGGATTCGAACTGCGACTGAGGTTGATAGGACGGAGAGTGTCGCATCGTTGATACCGTGTTAACCCCTACTGACAGAATAACAATAATACCTTACGTCCAGTTCAGATAGTGTTAATCATTGTCACCATGCCTGGTCAGATTCCGTATGGCGTTAGTATTCTTGAGCTAACGATCTTCTCTGCTGATTCAAAACAAACATGCTGAAGGAGTAAGTTTAGATTTTCAATCCGACTCGAGATGGCAGACCAGACCTACGAAGCACTGCAGAAATGCCCACTTCTCAAGCTGACCAGCTGGTCGACATGGTGAGGACCAGAGAGCAGCTCGAGTTGGATTCTGAGAATGGAAGAAGATTAGGCCAGTCTACATGCCATGAATCACTTTCGTGAATAACAATCTCATCGCTGAGCGTCCGACGGATTCTTGACACTTGCTCACCAGGGGCATGGAGGGAAGGTCCAGATGGCGACAAGGATCTCGATTCAGGTGGTTCGCAAGATGTGGATTTTCAAGTCGCTTCTCCCCCAGGATGATTTGACCTCTGTCCTTCCACGGGGCATCCAAAGACAACCTACCATTACAGAATGTTCATACACTCAAGAACATCACTAAAGTGCGCCTGAAAAGCATTATGGTGTCAAACTGGTGATGATTATGAACTACGGTTCACAGGCAAAGCAGAGGCACTTCACAATACTACTGAGGTGATGAGCGAGAATTGTTGGCGAAAACGATGAACCCCCTTCTGTTGACTCGCCAGAGAAAGATGACAAGCATATATGAGGCTAATTGTCTTCCTTAATCCTCACCAGTCGTATTTGCATCCATGTACGGCAGTCAATCCGATCCCGATTCTCCATAGAGATACCTCTAAAGAGAGCGCCGATATCACAACTCTTCTAAGTTCTGACCCAGAGGAACTCGACTGCGAAAAGGAATACATAGACGACAAACATCCACCTCCGAATCTGGCTTCAGAGGCCCCAACGAGACGCTGCAGAGACTAGTTAAGCATCCTGACGAAGAGAGTGCGGAGAGTCAGATGGCAATTTGTTCGGCTCTGCTCGATTGGCGTTAGTGATGGGCGTTGTGCCACGATAGCTTTTCATTCTGTAGCTGGGTTCCTTATAGGATCGAAATCGCATCTTGTGATCGCAGCGAGGTTCATGTCTACAGACCAGTAGTGTTGGTTCGAGTGCGCACAGATTTTGATTGATTCCATTGAGACCTGGGGGCATGTCGCCTTTTGCCTAGCAAACCTACTAGGTAACGTTGGGCCAGTGTCGAATGGAGGAAGGCTTGACGGCAAATGTCGTTGTCCAGAGGTTCCTTCCCGGAGTTTGTGGCCATCCTTGACATGTTTCAAAGCAGCGTTCATTTCCTTGCTGAGTGTTGTAGAGCGATGGTAC
>CEMS01891394.1:0-10141 GCA_900068915.1 Megacollybia platyphylla | reverse complement strand
AGTGGCCAGCCATGGTCAACCACTCCGAGAGCTGCTGTACGGAAGCCTGGTTCCACCGAAAATCTAGCTGGAGGTAACAATCTTCACAGCAAAACGTACTCTTGCCCTTAATCTCACTTCTCTGGTCACTTTAACGCCAAATAGTAGAAATTTGAGATACATACCACGTCAGGTGGTCCTCTATTCTAAGCTATCGAAGCGTTTGGTTTGGCACGAAATGTCTTTCACTTGCTTTGACCCTGACATTCGCTTGTCTCATGAGCCGTTTTATCGGTAAGCTGATAAAGTTCTTTCTGAATTTCTAGGGTCGCGCTTACAATGATTTTCATTCCTCCGGCATTTAAAAAGATGTTTTTCTCAGCTCGGTCCCGCTGCTCACGCTTCTCTAGGAGGGGGGAGGATATGTGCTGCGCAAATCGTTCAAGGCGTCTATCTCCTGCTAAACTACTTGTTCCAGAAAATCGACACGAGCTTAACTTGATGCCCTAACCTTCGCAGAGCGATTCACATTTATTTATTTATTTTAATTTTTCGAGACCCCCCCGTTCCTGGATTGCGATTTGGTCTTTGGTAGTCTCAGGGCCATCATATTTCCATTCAGCGTCGGTATCGGTATGACGACGGGACGCGGAAGACTCTGTACCACAAATTCAACTAGCCAGCTCCTCCTATCAGAATCTGTTCCTGTTGCTACGGAGCTTGCTACTTGTCTGCTCGGACTGGGGGAGGATTCCTAAAACGGTGATTTACAGGCGACTAAGCTCCGCAACAGTTCGCCGCGTCTAGTGGGAACCATCTACGCCTCGAGGAACTACAGTGGAACCAAAATGTGTTTTCCTCAACACTCGGCTAACGGTACCTTACGTTGCTTATCGCAATGACCCGGTGCACGTTCGCGATTGCAGACAAGAACCAACGGTTGTCTTCCGATAAATTTTGATAGGCAAGTGCGCACCACATCGTCAAGATATCTTTAACATCTCCTTGGACTGCGTGGACTTGAAGTAAAAGCATCGACGCCCGCAGTGGGACCTGGGAGAGAGATGACGTCACTTCGGGCTTGGGATAATCTATACCTTTCTCAGGCAACCATTCAGTCGCGTCGTATCAGTGCGTTGTGTCGGGCATGCTTCCGATCATTCCAAGACATGCTGTCCACATCCGCCCAAGCTGTCAAGACTTCATTTCTCTTCGTCCTTCTTCGTCAAAGACAATGAGATCCGCTTTTGAACAAATTCACTTAGTAAGGTCCTATTATGTTTTCTTTTCTTGGAGTGATCTCCCGTAACCCCCGGTGTTTTCTTCCCAGTCATGCTGTGTTTCTAGTGCGGTTTTTCTTTTGTTTCCAGTTCCGCATTTTATTACACCCCGTAGCGGTGGCAAACTAGACAGAGCTTCGAATTCGACGAAGTCTCTTGATGCCATACGCCAAAATCATCAGATTCGATCAACTGATCTCGGTGTACCGGGTACACATTTTTGCAGGGTTCGTGGATTTGCCTTTCGATCATGATCAGCAGCGGGCTCGCTCAGGGACTTGATTTGCAATCCCGAACTGGGTCCGTGCAATCGAATGGCAATCGAAGGAGTGAGTTATCGAAGATAATCGATGGTTGGGAGCTTCGCGGCACCCGAGGTGTACCGTCTATGCCGTTGCATAACGTCTCCGTCGTGCAGTGTATCATGTCTTTGATGTGTGGACCTACGTTCCCAGACTATGTCAAGTTGTGTATTGCAACTTGCAGTTCGGTAATTTGCATGATCAATCAGTCCTCGGTGAAGCCTCACGTTAGCTCGTCAGATCTCAGACTTGCGTCACTCGAGGAGTTGGCATCTACAACTTCAAGGTATATATGTATGGCTGGAAGATGAATAACAGGGCAGTACAACATCAGTTTTTTTTTGAAAACCTATATTACTACATCGTCATGACGAATGTATCATAGATTTAGACCTTGAGAATTACCGTTAGCCGCGAAGCACGGAAAGAAGATTGGGATATCCTCCACGAATGTTTTCAGAGACACGATCGCCAGTCAACATTAAAGCCATGTTGCCCAGTCGGGCCCAGGAGCGCTTCTATTTACTGATTCCAACGCCATGAGGAGATATGCCGAGAACGTGCATGCAATATCATTGACGGAAAAGGGAGCTTTCAATGTACACTAAGAAAAAAAAATGTCAGTAAAATTTCTCGGCCTTCAGTAGGTGCGGCAAAGCTTGAACAGGATAGATCGTTGACAAAAACTGAAGCAGACCGCCCATCAAACTTGTCTATACAGCTTCTTACTGGACGTGATCTCCATGGACTTGATCGCCGCGGCATCACCGCTCCGCCCGCCGCTCATTCGTACCGGTAAGCCTTCATCTTCAAGTCAACCGAAACCTCACGCCAGCATCGCGGATAAGGCGAACTTGATGGGAACGTAATGAGGCTGCTTTTGAAACAGGTAACACGTCGGTGTGAAAAAAATCAAAATCGTACGGTGGGTGCGGTAAACAGCCCATGTTTGAGGTAAAGAAACGGTTAGGACCGGTACCGGACCGATCGACTTGGCGCCAGATACGCTGACATCATGGTGAAGTTGCTGCCAAACTCGTGCAGACGAACGGAACAGGACTGGAATCGTTGTTGAAGAGGGCTTTCCCCGAGGTTCGAAGGTCATCATCGCATTGAGCACATTAAAATCGCAGCTTGATTAATTTGCCAGAACTTGGACTCCGACTCTAGATGAACAGATCGCCACAGATCGCAAGGCAAGAGATAGCACAAATCTCCACTATCCTTAACCTCTCACCTCTCTAAACGCGAGCAACAGCATATCCATAGCAGGCTTAGTTAGCACATGGCTGTGGCGCAACCTGCTGTGAAAAAAACACAATTGCTAAACTCCGACAACCCAAATAAATCGTCAAATTTTTTCCTTTATTACATCCCAAATATGAACAACAGTCATTAAATAACAACTATAGAACATACTAGATCGAAGCTCTAAGTGAGATCGAGAATTCTACCAAGTACTGAAAATGCGGAATGTTTAATACAAGCATGTACAGGATTGCCTTGACGGCAAATCATTTTGTGCACAACTAGTCTACTCTCTTCTAATGAGACGTTGTCTGTCTCATCATTGAACCAGCCCTTCGATGCCTTTGCTGTGAGCTTTCCAGGCATCGTGACCAGCAAGACTAAGGTGTCGAGGGTGATGATGATGATGAGTGTAGCTGTGGCGATAACCGCCAAAGTCTGCAGAACCCGAGTGAGAATGATGATGAAGGTATTGAGTATGGTTGTTATGGACGTTTCCTTGCAGAGGAGCTAGGACCGGAGGCGGCGATGGATAGCGAGGTGATGATGGAATGGTAGGTGGCTGAATGGCCATTGTGGGGGAGTATGTAGAGTGGGGACTGTGGTGGTGTTGCGGAATATGTGTATGAGCGGAAAGCGGTAGATGCTCATGAATCATGCTGTTATTTCCATGGTGATAATCGTTCTCGTAGACTGGGTATGTCAATGGGGGTGTAGGAGGGTGTGAAGAAATTGATTGCGATGATGCCGGAGAGGGAGGATTAGTTGCATTGTATGGATGGGAGATGTGAGCAATAGAGTGACGAGAACCAATGGAGATGGATGACACGGGAGATGGGCTGTGACTATGCGAAGGAGGTATGACCGTGTTCAAGTGAGGAAGATGCTGTGTTTCATACTCTTGAGAATTGTGGTATGAGGAGAAAGAACTGGACGAATCATTGACATATGAGAACTGGGATGATTCGCCGTAAGACGTGCCAGTAGGGTAAGAATAACTCGGTGGCAAACCGGGAGAAACCAACGAGTGCTGATTGACAGCCGAATAATGGTTATCACCGGACAAAGAGTCAAGAACGGGAAGAGTAGCATGTGCCAAAGGAGGAGGAGAGTCCGGTGGAGTGGAATGAGGCATATAAATCCTTGCAGGTTCTAACCGAGGCGGCGACAAAGGTGGTGAAGGCGGTGGCGGCGGCGGATCCAAAATAGCACTAGTGCGCTTAGCAGTCGTGCCCAACACGCGCGATTTCGAATTCCTCCTTGAACCCGGAGATAAATGTATGCGGTAGCTGCGCGAAAGAAATAGATTAGCCCAAGTTCAAAACAAGCACGACAAATGGAGTAAGTATACGCGTGCCGTGCACTGAACACGCGACAAAAAAAGTGGGGTTGAAATGACTCACTGTTGCTGTAGATTGTCTTGTCGTGAGCACCGCGTCTCGCAGCCAGGGAAAGGGCATTTGTGGTTTCTTTCTCCTGTATGGACGCGTGCATGTCTTCGGAAGGAAGTGAGACGGAAGCAATGGAAGGTTGAGAAGAGTCATACCTGCTGAGATGACCTGAGGTAGAGAAGGATCGTTCACAAATGGAACAGATATGCTTTTTCTTTTGGGCTGGCTGCACAGGGGCGGGCATATTATGGGCAGGGACGTGGGCAGGGAGGGAGTCAGGCAGTGGGGGATATGGAGATGGACTTGGGAAAGATTGATAGGAAGACTGAGTTTTGTTTTCAGTACGGGGCATGTCTTGAACAGAAAGGACAGATGGAAGAAATTACAACAATATAAGAGAAAGTCTATGTTGTGTTTGTTTGTCTATACGTAATGTTCTGACCCAAAATGGAATCAGTTTAGGCTTCGACCACTGTATTGGTTTTCGGACCCAGTTATAGCGTTTGGCGCGTTGGCGTCCGAATTTGGATCAATTCCGCTTTTGTCGAAGTTGTCCTTATCCGTGCACGTGTTTATCATGACCTTGGCCTTGCATCAAGGAAGCCGAGCATTTCTGGTGTGCTTCCTTTGATTAATATTTCAATCTACCACACCCTTTCCACAGCGTATAAACACCTTCTCAACAGTCCATACATCCTTGTTCTCTTTCAAGACATGTTCAGGAACAGCAGTTACACGTAAGTAACCAAGAACGCCGAAACTTGGAATATGGCAAGATGAGATACTAGATGCCATGATCCTCGCCAATCTAAGATCATTCGAGCGCCAGCTCCATTCACGGGAAAGCGAATGTCGGACACGGGACATCTGATCGTTAGAATGTTGTCAGCCCAACAACCACCTTTCTATGCAGAACGCGCAGTAACTCCAAGTCCCCTCATTCACTTGAATACACCCACCCAAGGAAGTTCCTTCTCGCCCCTCAAGTTAGCAAGTAGTACGGCTAGTAAAGAAATCGGTTTTTGTGAAACGCCACAGAACGAACAATGACCTTACCCAGTACGATAACCACGGCGACCACTTGAATGTCGGAGCGTACCCGTGGCCGTACATCATTAGATCGCAACACCTGTGCGTGCGAACACCAAAGTGGCTTAGATAGTAGGCACCGTGTCAACGACAAACTTTCAGCACTAGTGCAAATTTGGGCGGGAAAATGCGTTTCACTTGTTGCTAGTGAATGAAATGGAGCTAGGCATTAGAAACGAAATATTATGAGAATGCATGTTTCGAGTCCAACCAAGCAATGACTGTACCGCTAGAAGCTTGCAAAGATTGTCATATCGAAGCCGATCAGAAGATAGCATTACAACAAAGAAATATCGGGCAGGGTCAAGATATGAGGCTAATCGCGAACAATGCATGGGCCCACTTCACTTCACAAACAGTCGGCGGAGGTAAGACAGTATCAATCATCGATCGACGTTGAGGTCTTCTCGCGGCAATCTTGTAGCGAATAGTGAGGTCTCGCGACACTTGGCAGTCTGAGACGCTAATGCTAAAACCACAGGATTGGCAGGGTCGGAGCTTAAATATACCGGGATTGAAGTTGCAAGTTGAACCATTCTGAAGAAGGATAAGAGCATTCAGAGGTTTCCTAAAGCACCAGAGATGAAATGCTTAGCTATTGAAGTAGGATGATGGTTCGGTAGAGAGGTCACCAGAGCGGCCACGTGCTCTTGTCCGTCCCACTCTGCCTCCGTTCCGAACAACGTTATACACCTCTCCGATTGGGGCCTGCATGCGACCGCCACATTCTTTATTTGAGAGTCACTAGTTCAAGGGTCAAGATGAAGGAGGGTGCAAAAAACTTACACACTTCTCGTTTAACAGATCTGAGACTTGCCAGTTTTCGATTCAAAGTTTTTGCCTTCAAACTGACAGTGGCGTTCGTGACCCCACCCCGCAAATCCCTTCGCGAAGTGGTAACGGGTCCCGCGAGTATGTGCTATGTAGATTGTCTGGAAAACATCAAAGGGCATTGAAGGCCGATAAATTGCCTCAGCTAAACCGCATGGTCCGGTCCGCAGTACCTGCAATATGTATGCGTGTGCAGTATGATTGTTTCCTATTGTATCGCCGGCGGGTTCGTTGCGATAGGAGACTGATGAAAAATTAGATCTGATCCAAGCTCGAACCCTACTTACCTGGGATTAGCAAAGCCATGTGAGAGTGTCCACGAAGCCTACTAAAGGTACGAAAGTGGTGCGAATTGCTGCTTGACGTGCGGCTTTGCCGGCTGCAGTTTGGGACGTGGTCGAGGAAGCGGTCAGTGGCAACATATAGGCATTAGATGCATTGTGTCGAAAACACGCCTGTTACACTCGGTAACGAGCCGATAAAATTGCAACCTATGACAATCGTGGCGACAGGTGGCTTGTTCAAGTTCATGCGTGTGTAGTACTGGGGGAATCGAGTATACGGATAGCCCATATGCCGACAGACCTTGGTAGGATTGACAGGCCAACTAGCGAGCGCTCTAGGCTCTGTCGCTCACAAGCGTAAAGACCCAGCCGTACTTATTAGACTTCGCAAGAATCGAAGCCCCATAAGAGCGTAAGACCTTGTTCGGACAACTTCGCTTAGAGATTCGACATGGCCGTCGTTTTCGAAGGATGGTATTGAAGGGATCCCCAATTCCGCCAACTTACCACGCTCTTAACGATGGATATTGGAATTGTTTCCGCCTCATAACATCGCAATTTCTAGAATGGAAAAGAATGAACTTTTTTTGCCAAGAATCTACTAATACTAATGTCAGTCAAGGAAGGACAGCAAGAGAAGAGTAGTTTACAGTAGCAACTTTAGGCCGATGGGTATAGTTCTTCCCTGGTGCTGATACCTGACAAACGATGAGCACACCGCAACAGAGTTTCAATTCGAGCGGAACACGTACCCAGCTCTTCTCTAAGACCCTTGAGCTCGTCCAAGTACTGCTGATACTGCGTGTTGTTCTCCACCTTCTCCTTGACACCTTCGAAAATCCTTACAGCAGTAGAATAGTCATTAACCCGTCGAGCTGCTCGAACTGCAGCGTCAACGACCTCTGGTGAGGGTACCAGGTCATGCGCAAAGCAGTTATTCAAACCCCGTTGGAGCTCAAACACGTCTTCGGTGTTTTTGAAAAACTGAACGTAGCGTGCCGAAAATTGTTCAAAACTTTCTTGTGCATGAGTGCTGGCCGCACGAGCAAGAATTGGGGTGCGCTGAACAACGGAAGGACGTGCAACTGTGCGTAGAATCGTCGAGACGACCTGAGGGCGCATTTTGGCGGTGGGAGTAAATAAAGCGTGAGAACAAACAATGATGGCCCGACCAACCCGAGACTTCCTCCAGACAACCCTAGACCACCATTTGCGTCTGCTCGAATGCCTTACCCGGATAATTCTGCTTTTTTATGTGTAAATTAAGTGCACTCCATCTGGTATCATTGAACCACAGACCAAAGACGCGTGTATGCAACGCGCATACCACACACCCAACCGACCTTCCCAAGCTGCAACCTTCGAATTCTTCATGAACGTCATCATAACGGCTCTCTATCAACACCGACGCATTGCAGTGCTCGAGATTTGCAGGGACTAGTGAGCCTCGATCTTCGGCAGCACAGCATTCCAACTCCCAACTTTGACCGAATTTGGAAAGTACAGCCAAAGCCTGTACGCACAATAACCTGTGAACTTCATTTCTGCCTTTTACGGACGTGGAGACATGTGAATGGTACTAACATATATGCCGAACATGCCTTGACGTTTGTCAGTCATGGACATCTCGGGCATTGAACCACCATTCACTCTGGACTCCACTCACAGTTGTTCGGAAATTAGACTTGGCACGAACGAGCAAGGCTTACATAGACACAAGACTTGCATTGCCTGATCCTCTCCGAGTCTGGCGTCTATGAGCGTCTATGCTACTATGATCCGTTCTCAGCTCACAGACTAGTGTTGGCTATGATAATATGATTGATAAGTAAGCCTCTTATTAATGCTACCAGTGCAGAACGGTGCCGCCGGTAATCTTTTTTGCTGGTCTTCACGAAAGTTCCGGTCTTCACTATTCCGCTTTACTAACTTTGCAGTAATCCAGAGGGTTATATATAACGAGGCAAAAATAGAAAGAAAAAAATCCCCGCTGTACGCTAATCCTCACTGCATGTCATACTATGATAGAGAGTTGAGCGTGCGGGGTAACAGGACTCTTCTCTATCTAAACATCATGGAGAGGATCATAGACCGACTCAAGCAGTGCATCGGTAGGCGTCAAACCAGTACGCATCGCCTCTTACGTAACTTCTTCTGACACCGCCTCCCCGCCTTTGTACAAACCGGTCATCATATAAAAAGCTTCTGAGCAATGCCGACTCATTCCCAGTTCTCTTCGAACATTCCATTCTTACAGCTCCTGAGCGGCTCCGACTTCCAATCTGAAATCAATTCATACCAAATCAAGTTACCTCCGTTCCGCTCCTCGACCGCAAATGGAAAACATGTACAACGCTTACTCCTCTCTTGAATACGCCGTCGACACAGTATCTCGAAGCGCGATATATCCTCCCCAAATGTCCACCTCTCCTACCAACAGCTCTTCCCTTTCCATGTCAGCTCCCCCATATATTACCACCACTCCCCAAGCCCCTAACCGATCTTCTCATCCCACTATGCCTCACAGAAACGGTCGTCGTGTCTCACCCGAGTATACAGACATGGATACCACTTCTAAAGCCCACAACTACCGTTCTCCCACTTCATCTCGCAAGGACTTTCCTGGGTACATGCAAGCCAAACGCCATACTCGTGCTCCGTCTGATGACGAGGAGGATGAATTGAATGAGGAGCCACCAGCACCCTCCGCGTCAGAGCAAGAGAAATCTGACTGGAAACGCAGACAGAACACTCTCGCTGCCCGACGCTCTCGCAAGCGCAAGCTCCTATACCAACAATCGCTCGAGATGACCGTCGAGCGTCTTACCATGGAGAAAGAAGTGTGGAAAACACGCGCTCTTACTCTCAAACAACTCTTACAGGGACATGGAATTACATGCCCCGACTTCAACGACTAAACCACACTCCCCTTGATCCCCAACCTTGTTACAGGAACCATCCCATTGACAAGAATTGTACCTCGACAAATATGTCAGTACCTTTGTCACAAATGGGTCATCATCAGTCTGATTGACTATTTGTGCAGTGGCACCCCGGCTTGACAGCATCGCCCAACGCCCAATTAAACTCGAATTTCCGACTGCCCCTTGCACTCTTCCAATTTGCTGTCTGTTCGTCTTGAAGACACGGTCTGCACGGCGCATCGGCTGGTTACCGAGCGAGCCTGATCACGATGGTACCGCACGCCACGCCACAACCGGCCGCCGTCCCCTCTGATATATCGTTCACCTCAAGTTTTTCACCCCTCGTTCATGACACTGTACTTTTTACTGCCCCTACCCTTTCGAGTCTATCCATTCCACTCCATTCCCCATCCCACACACACATACATTGCCTCCCCGAGACACACGAGAACACTCGACATGAACACTGGTGAATTTCGGACTTTAAAGCGGTTTACCGCCACATTTCCTATCGCGATTTGCGTAGCTATTTAATATTTATACTCATATACCCCCCTTGTGTACTTTTTCCTGGCCCTGTATACCAACATCGGAAATCATTGTACTTAGATACTAGATAACGTAGTTACGAAAATCCAACACAAAGATTGGATTTCGAAGAAACAATTTTTATGATCGTTTTTCAAACGTTCCGGGCTGATTGACTTTTTGAACGACTGAGTTTGAGCAAAAAGAACTTCGCGGAGACGATCAATGGATCGGCATATCATGTGCACACTGGCACAAACTGTCGCAGGAGTCACGAGCAGTCCT
>CEMS01891175.1:0-11124 GCA_900068915.1 Megacollybia platyphylla | reverse complement strand
GGTGATCACCTCGAGGCCGATATATTTCTAACGCTGGCAGAGAACACTAAAAAAACGACTCAATCTCTTCACTTAGAGATGCTGTAAGCCCTCGGATCTTCTTTCCTGATTTCTTTGATGACGCCTCCTGCGTTCGGAACAGGATAGTAATATCTCGACAAAGTAGAACCAAAGCACTGACATTGACGGTGTTAACGATAGCAGAACTGCTGCCAACCCAAGATCCTGGATGATTGCTCTTGCAGAACAGATCGATGGCAGTAAGGAGTCGTGCTACGCTTAGTTCTCATCGTGGTTTGGATTGGATATGCATAACTGTTCTTTGCGACTTTTATACCAGAAAATCACAGATGGCCCGGCCTGTTAGTGACAGTCAGTCGGCCATAGTCGAGTAGTCCCTAGCTTCGTCAAACCTGTTGTGGAGTTGAATATTAGACTGACTTGTACTTATTACTGTAATCCCAGTGGAAAGCCATGCATTGAGAGTAGAGTCTGCGTGAACCCAATTCGCAGACTGCTCTTACTACCAGCACTTCGGAAGCAACCCCACGAGACTTGTTATGGCAGACTGCGAGACACCGGCGTGACATCGCCAGCATTAACAACATGCTTTATCCCGTAGATTTACAGCGGTCGACAGAGAGTGTTGCAGGGTTTCCAGCCCAAAAAGGGAATGGAACTGCATTGCCACTTGCACCAAATACCGCGAAACTGAGGATGAAAAGAATAACCTGACTTCCACCATCCAATGCAGCAGACATCAAATAGTTGTACTACAACAATTCAAAGCAAAGTAACAGGCAGGAGGAACGACGAACCTTGACGAACCACCGAGGACGATGCTTGCGGAGCCAGTACTGAGATATATACCCTATCACAAAGCAGGACCACCACTGTCCGTTCACTGAGTATGGCAAACTAGCAAAGATTTGGCACCACGCAGAAGGCAACATCTGATGACTCACTATCCAATATAAAGTGTAATGATTGGCACGTTGATATACCTCATTGCCTTGGCTATTTTACTTTTAGGATCAGACACCTTGTAGATACCCCAAAACGGCAGAGGAAGGAAAAGACCAATAAATCTAGACAGCGGCTCAGCCCTGATAATAGTCTACTGGATGCGCAAGCTCACATTGCAAAAGGAATTACCCAGTATCCCGCGGGCTTGCCGACGGAAAAGAGTTCCTTTCCAAGGGCACCCATGGCCACTGATGCCGAGTTGTATTGCTGGATGATCCACCCACTCCACTATTCAAGCACTAAGATTTAGGGGTAAATGCGAGGGTAAACACCTACAACACGAGTCCCGACGGGATCTTTCAAAATATCACGGTTATTATCAACGATGATTCTCATCACTGTAATGTCAGTCATACAGAGCACCAGCAACAATCACTTGCTAGTGTAATTGAAGACAGAGCCAATGACAGAGCCAGATATCTGAGCCCAAAACGTTGTTCGGGGAGGAAGCTTGGTATATTGTCCCAATTTCAAATCTGTCGTATGCTAGGGCGAGTGTGACAAAACAGAGCATATCTCTACCTTGAAGCATGTACAAAGTCTGCCATGACGTGCTGTTTCCGAATAAATTGACGTACATGACAGCACTGCAATCAATGAAAACCAAGCCCGTACAATAGAGTGCGACTTGCATAGGTTGTCCTGGATGGATGAATGCCGAAAGGATCTGGACAGCATATTTGATAGAAATGTTGAACCCTAGGATTGGGACATTGGCAATCACAGAGACCAGGGACTAGTGGAAGAGTATTTACCAGTAGTTGCAGTGACTATAGGAATGGTTAGAAGCAGGTTCCAGCACTTTGATACAACTCACTGAATCCTAGAATAATTGCCATGAAGAAACTGAAGACTAAGAGAATCAGACAGAGTTCAGCGTACTAATTGCTTACTGGTGAATACAATAATGCTCCATGCCGGCAGAAGAACGGTGCCATTTGGGCCGGCATAACTACATCCAATTCCCACTCCCAGTGAGAGGAAGAAAACCATGGCATACCACCATCCAGGTACTTCCACTATGATTCGTGAGTATATATAGTGAAAGCAACAACAATTCATGCCATATTTTCGCATCTCTGTGAGTTGATCAACTCCCCCGCAATGATTTTATGGATATATGGTACTTGCCGTTGTAATGAGGATCGTCAATGTTGGCGTTTTCCCCTCTTTTGAAGAATATGGCCCAGTTGATATCAACAAAGGCTGGCCATATGAATGTCAGATGGCTATTCATTCGCGTCATCTTCAGCCCACCATTTCTGAGTTCCTTCCAGTGCCAAAGACCTATAGACGTAACTGCCGCGCCAAGACTGAGATTATACGTCAACTGAGAAATTGCATATGTTGTAGTATATCTCGGTAAGCCCACAACCTTCAAGGCTGACGAGTTAAGCTTGAAGTCAGGGTCAATGACTGCAGATTGATTGTACGTGTTCCCATCCAAACCAAACAGTGAGGTAGACATAAACTGGATGTTACGACCGTTGAAGACGTTTGCATAGTAACACACTGTCAGAAGGATGTAGCCGATGACCATACCAACTAAAATGCAGTATTCAGTGGGTCATGCAGACAAGCACACACTCAATTACTGTACGAGTTAATCTCTTTAGATAGTCAAACAGAAGTTTTGGACAGACGAATGACGACACACGGGTTTGCCAAGGCCATACCAATGGACTGCCCTGAGTGATCAGAGTCCAGGATAGGCCAAATGAAAATAATCCAAGGCCTTCGTTACTTGATCCTGCGCCAAAGAGATTGCGGACAAAGTCATGACGTCCGTTATCAGCTAAGCAAACGACAGAGATAGCAGTCTGAACTCGTCTTAGAGTTGCGTCTTGGATAAAAGCAAGCTCACCAGAAGTGGAAACGGATATTGAGGAATCCATTCTATATTATATCAGAAAGGAATAGAGACTGTGCCAAATGTACCCCAGAGAAAAATGGCTGCGAACTAACAACGAAGGTGACGATTTCATCGAGATAGGTAATTTCGTACCACGATCCAGAAAAACTTTCGTTTCTTAGCGCTGAGAGATCCCGTGAAATGAAGAGATTGTAGCAAATTGGCTACTGAGATATAAGCCGGATAGAATGCACTATAAGCCCTAAGTAAAACGCCGTGAAGAGACAAATCATACAATGTCGGATAAACAAGTAAGTTTCGCAGGAGTCCTGCAATACCATATCCTAGCATTTGTGTTGCAAATATTTGAAAAACAGCCACAGCAGCATTGAGTCGAAGATCATAGAAAAGATCTAAGCTTGTTCATATGCATGAAATGGACTCAGCGGCAGCTCACCCATGGCAGCGATAACTTCCATCCCAATAGCGACATTAGATGCGGTTGAAGCCATGATTACAATTGCCGTATGCTCCCTTTGAAGAGATGAGCTAATATTTTGCTGAGAATCCCAACTCGCTTGATATTGAAAGGGCCAGGATTGAGGTATTTCCAATAACCCCGGGAAGGCATCCCAACTTCGATGGCTGAACTTGAAATTAGATAGATGAGAAGGAACATACTCGCCATAGCGGTGCCAAGAACATGGGCAATGACAAGACAGAACAGCTGTGAGACACTAGCATTCTGAGGTTTAAACGTGTAGATTGTCCCCAAGACCTACACCGTGCAAAGTGTTAGTCGTCGTGGGAGAGACATAAGCTTACAGCAGAGAATGCACTCAGTCCAAGTCCCAAAAATATTGTACGAAAAGTAAAGACCGGCAATCCAGACTCATCATAAGTGGAGAGAACCTGCACTACTGAAAGGAAATGCGGAGAATAAGTAAACAGGATCTTACCGCGAGAGCCACGTCTTCAGCTTTCTTGACGACATATGTCACATTAGTAGAAGAGCCGTCGTCCTCAATAGCTGCGGTGAAACCAGCCTTCTCCTGATCCAAGTCGATTTTCTCAGAAAAGTCGACGTCTTTGTTCAGTTGTGGAGTTTGATCCATGGTTAGAGGATAAAACAGTCAGCTTGTGTGTTATCCTTGGTGCAACATATAAGGAGCCTTATCTTCAGATGCATATGCACGCCTTAGAATTCCATTGGAATTCCATCAGTCCGAGATAAGTACCGACACCTCAGGTTGGCAGCCGGTGATAGCAAATCTGCTTGATTATACTCACGAAATGATGTTACAGAGGCTTCTGTGACTGACAGACGCGTCTACGCTGAGCCTAACGCGGCGCTAGCAAAGTTGTGATTGCGCATGTGACCTCGGATTCTAATAATAACGACAACTTATTTGCAACTTATCGTCGGCTGATCCCAAGCTTATCCACGATAGCACACGATTTTGTCAATGCTAAGCTCAAAGCTGACATCTTTGATTCATATTTGTTCCATTGTAAGTGTACAGATATTCGAACAGGTTATTATTGTGCTCGGACGCCTTCATAGATATCCAGAAGGAACAGCCCTCAGTCAGATCTCGGATACATTGATCCTCTCAGCTTCTCTCATTTGCCTTATGCTCGACGTCCTCTAAATTTGACATTGACGTCCTTAGACTTCCATGCGACACAGCTACGTCCTATCGACTGGGTGGGTGATAAATTTTGTTGATTCAAAGCGCAAGATTTGGACCATTCAGAATACGCTCAGGCTCTCTACGCAAGGATACACCTTGGCATGCGCTGAAAAGACTCCCAAGCCGGAACGCCCGAAAGTGGCGCTCAGAAGTGAGAAGAATTCTCTGAGACAAGTCTGAATTTTTATGGGCGCAGGCATAGTCGAAGTCGCACTTGCTTTTGATTATGGCCAGTTCCTTTCTTTGGAGTTACTAGCAGCAGAAATCACTGGCATCATTGCAACACGGTGTGCACAACTTTTTGGTGATGATGCAGTCAAAGAGCCCCAAGCCACACACTTGGGCCGTTTACAGACGTTAACAAACATTTCGAAACACTTCCTTGTCCAGAGATTATATCTGTGAAGGGGGATGAAATACATCACTCACTTGGCGTATGTTTCTCATGCTGAAGGTACAGGCTAAAAGTCTAGTGGCAGAAGGGGTCGTGAGTATTTTTGCATAACGTGGCTCTCGAATTGGGAGCCCACTTTGCGACATCTTGTTCTACATTATCCGCGGGCAAACTATAAAGCAGTCAGTCGTGATGACGATTCTCGACGTTCTCCACAGGTGCTTCAGACTCTGGTCTTGCATCCGAGTCTATAGCATCTCTGTCTGCAATGACAGCGGTTTTGTTTCCCCTGCCTCGACCTCTTCCTCTTCCTCGACGTCCACCACGCCTCGATCGCCTTGGGGGTGGTGTAGTGGTATCACCACTATCGGTTTCATTACGTGGGCGACTTCGACCAGGACCACGAGCGGCTACTTTTGGAGCAGGCTCTGCAGCATCCACATCCTTCTCACTGTCAAAGAACTCGTTGTGAGCCAGTCTATCATCGTTTCTCTGTTCGCCCGCCATGCTTGTACTACCGATCTCTTTCAACTCCTCTGTTTTCCAATCATCCGCCAGAACGTCCAATTCGGGTGGGATCTCTTGCATCGCGACACTAGGGGCACCCTGAAGATAGCGGAGCTTTTCGTCGATGTTTTTGATGATTTGCTGAATGGAAGCCGAAGTGTTTAGATTGGTTACCTTGCCGCTGATTGGCGGATGTAGTTTCCAATGCGAATCAGCAAAGAAGGAATCGTATACGGTTTGTGGAAGCTCGTTGGGTATGGAAGCTCCTACGAGCACGGCAGTCTCGTATGTCCAACACCGACTGACGTTCTTGATTGTATAGCCCCCTCCGCCAAGAGCAAGGAGAGGAACATTCAACTTTTTTACAAAGTTGACGCATTCTCCATGAGCAGCTATAGATAAATTGAATGCACCTAGACGATCACATCCAAGCGAGTCGGCACCGCACTGCAAGACGATGACAGAGGGGCAAAAGGCGTCGAAAACTTTTTGCGTGATGTTCTTGAATAGTGAGACATACGTATTATCATCGATTCCATCTTTCAGAGGGACATTGATGCAAAAGTGTTTTCCTTGGCCGAGGCCATCATCGTCTATTTTACCAGTTTCGGGGAAGAAGTTGTCCGCATACTTATGAATTGATAGGGTCATGACACGGTTAGATCTGTAGAATGCCTGTTCGACACCGTCACCATGGTGGATATCTATGTCGATATATAGAACGCGCGGGTGGTACCTGCAAATTTCAGCGCCAGCAGATGACGCTTAAACCAACGACTCACTTGAGCAGTTCAAGGATAGCCAGGACAACGTCATTCACATAACAAAATCCACTTGCCTCACCACGTTTAGCATGGTGAAGCCCTCCTGACCAATTAATAGCAATATCTGTTCGGCCTGAACATATTTTTCGGGCTGCAGCTAGAGATGCGCCAGCATATAGACGACAGAAATCATATACACCAGCAAATATTGGACAATCGTCACCACAGTTGAAGTTGAGAAATGCCAAGTTTGTATCTGCTGGGCTCTTATGGTCGACTCTATGAAATATCAGATGAAGCAGGAATTTGAAGTAACTGCCAACTTGGATAGGAAGTCGATGTACTCGTGATCGTGATATGCTTCGAGCTCTTGTTGTGTAGCAGCGCGAACGTCATAGATTTTGTGTATCCTCTTGTCTAGTCCGTAACCTGCGATAAGGGCATTTGTTAGAGTGAGCCTGACGGGCTTCATGGGATGCAATTCCTTAAACGTGTGTCACATACGGTAATTGAAGGAGAGACTACGTTACCCCATAATGATACAGCCCAACATTTTGCGGTGAATAATAGCACACTATCGGTCTTGAATGTGGCTTTGAAAGTTGAGACTGGATGGTAGATCGTAGAAGACTGCTTACATTCACTCTTTCCGTAATCGGCTCTGCGGTGCCATGCTTGTCTCTGTCAAGAAAGTATGGAGACGCAGAGAAAGTGTAAGTTTCACGAGTTCTCTTCATGGACGAGTCGACAGACTCAAAAGTCGGATGTTGAGAGTTGAGTTGTTCACGTGACTAAATATGTTTCGACTCCTTTGGCTAGCAGTGAGCACAGCGCTGATTGGCCTCATTCTAGCATCGGCGGGAGATAGAGATATGGCATTCCAGAGCTGTGTTTTGAACTGCAGTGGTCTGTGTGACCCGTCTAAATTGCCTACTACGCTTCGCCTAACCCGCTGGACTTGTTCGGACGACTGCAAGTATGTCTGTATGCAGGACATCACTACTCAAAAAATGGAAAATGGAAAGCCTGTCCTGCAATATTATGGAAAGTGGCCTTTCTGGCGACTATTTGGTATTCAGGAACCAGCTTCTGTCGCTTTCTCGTTGCTCAATATGTGGCTCCATCTGAAGGGAAATATCAAGCTCCGTCACGACATACCTAAGCATCATCCCATGCGATGGTACTATCTGGCTTGGTCGATTGCCAGTATCAACACATGGATTTGGTCAACCGTCTTCCACACAAGAGGTGAGAGTTTGTCAAATTCGAAATTACGTCTCGAGTCCATGCAATTACAGACACACCTCTGACAGAAAAGCTGGACTACTTTTCTGCGGCCTTGACGATACTATTTGCGCTGTATGTCGCTGTCATTCGGCTGTTGCATCTCTATCCACGCAGCAAGCTCGTTCTTTCCTCTGCACAGTCGTCGCACGTAGCACGGCGGGCATGGACGCTCGTTTGTAGCCTCGTTTTCCTCGGACACATTTCCTATCTGAATCTTCTACCACGCTTCGACTATACTTATAATATCATCTTCAACCTAGTAGTTGGGATGATGCACAACGTCCTGTGGTTGATGTATGCCCTCCCCGCCCGGCTGTCCTTCATTCACCGCTTTCCATTTCAGCCAAAATCTTATCGGCCTACGTTCGTTGGTCAAATAGCAACCCTTGTCCTGCTGACCACATGTGCGACTGGTCTTGAACTCTTTGACTTCCCACCTATTGCTCGAGTTATTGATGCCCATTCGCTATGGCATCTTGCTACAGCACCGATAACGTTCTATTGGTACCGTTTTCTGGTTGCAGATTCTCTTGATGCAAGCTGGAGGATGCATAAACTTTGACAATAAATCACACCGATACTGTAGTCATAGCGTGTCCTGAGGAATGGTCAATGAGCCATCATGGAATACAACAAAGCCAAGAATCAGAGAGAAGATAAACGTCCAAAGACGCATTCATTCGAGAGCGCCATTCGGCCAGTCGTCGGAATTTGAATGATACAGTGTTCATCTCGATGCAAGTCTGTAGAACTGCAGCTTACCTTGGTTGAATTGAAGGAGACTTTTGGTCTCGTGATTTCCATTTTTTTTTTGGCAATCCACGTGCCTTCAGTAGGAGAAAATCTTCTATTCAGTGGCAAGTTACACGTTTTAATGAATCACTCGTAGATCCAAGACTCTGCTACGCTGGTATACTGGATGACACCCTCGGGGAACCAGCTTGAAAGGTGCGATGAGAGGGCGATCACCTTTGACGAGACAACTTACAGCTTGATCTCCTTCTCAGCGCTCTCAACAGAGTCGGAGCCGTGGCAAATGTTGCGGCCTGTTGCAAGACAAAAGTCTCCACGGATGGAACCTGGAAAAGATGAAGACACATCGAGAAATGTCGAAGGGCTGACCAGGAGCAGATTGAAGTGGGTTTGTAGTCCCAAGCATAACACGACCAGTCTTAACTGCATCGAGGCCTTCCCAAACCATGGCAACGACGGGGCCCATGGCCATGTACTTGATCAAACCAGGGAAGAAGGGCTTGCCCTTGAGATCGGCATAGTCTATCGTGTATCAAACTGAGTCTGAAGAAAGCTTGGATGTCGACCAACGTTTTTCAAGATGCTCTGGGGATGCGTGGACCATCTTCATCGCGATGAGCTTGAAGCCTCGATCCTCGAATCTAGTGATGATTTTTCCGACCAGATTGCGCTGGACGCCGTCAGGCTATGGTTCAAGTTAGAATGAGGTGTTTGGTTGCAGTTTGGACGAGACCTTGATCATAATGTAGGTGCGTTCTTTGACAGACATGGTTAGGTATCGATAGTTGCACGTGATGGGCCAAACAGAAACAACTCGACAGCATGCCAATTCTATTCGGTGCGCTGGGATTCTCCCTCGCGCCGTACATAAGATCCTCTCGCACTCTGAGTAAATGGACGACTCCGCTGGCACACTGGTACGCCAACCTCATGGGCTACAGACAATATGGAATGCTGTACGATGACCTCTGTATGCATCAGGCTTCAAATCTTTTTGTTACTGACTTCTGGCAGTAATGGAAGAGCGAAACGACGTGCAGAAAGCCCTTGGTCGTCTCACGCAGAGAGAACACTATGACCGTGCATTCCGTCTCAAGCGTGCTTCCCATGCAAGTGTACTTCATGCACCGTTACCGAAAGAGCAGTGGACAAAGCCCGAAGATGTACGCGTCATTTCATTTCTACTCAATCACTCAATGCATTCAGGATGTTCGCTATCTCGTCACGCACGTCGCAGAGGTCGTCGCTGAGGATGCCGAGCGACACAAGTGGGACACTCTTGCAGTCACTAGAAAGTAGCCGTAGTCATTATTTTCGTAAATTTACCAATGCACCCTCAACTGTCCGACAAGAAACTCGGTAAGCCAATTCAATCAGACCCAGTTCGCTCAGCCCGCCAGTCTGCAAGGAATTCATTGAAGCACTCGACGAGTGCCATGCTCGCGGTTTCCTAGCCAGAATCTTTGGCAAGTGCAATGCAGCCAAGATCCAACTCAACGCCTGCTTGCAGAAAGAGGTATTGACCCATTGACTTGTACTTCATTCTCAATGTCGCAGAGAGTCGAGCGGACGGCCAGGAATCGAGCGTCTTCAAAGATCCGAGTTGCGAAGAGAGAACAGGCCATGAAAGACTTTAACTCATAATTGTCATAATTGCAGTGTGAATATTCTACTGGCCTGGTCAGCAGACCCACCCAACGATGTTCACCGCGTCCACAGTCTTCCTGAAATCCCTCGCAGATGCTGGTATAACTTATGTCTTTGTTAACTGGGGCTCCGATCATCCAGCTCTACTCGAAGACCTCGAGAGGCAACGCATAGAGACTGGCGGCGACACTCTTCCAAGGGTTGTAACCTGCCCAAATGAAATGGTCGCCCTTTCTGCAGCCCATGGCTTTGCCCAAGTAACAGGTTCAGTTGCTGCAGTCATCGTCCATGTCGATGTCGGAACTCAGGTAGGCTACACACTACTTATCCTCAGCAAAATCCAACCCCGCCACCTAGGCAATGGCTGGTGCTATACACAATGCCGACCGTGGCAGGGCTCCGGTCCTCATTTATGCTGGTGCCTCTCCCTTCTCCGTCGAAAATGAGATTCGGGGCAGCAGGAATGAGTGGATTATGTGGCTCCAAGGTAGACGGCTAGAGATCATATTGGCCACCTTGACATTTCGTTAGATGTGCCGGACCAGGCTGCAATCGTCCGACAATACATGAGGTTTACTTCTCAGCTCCACAGCTACAAGACAATCCCTCAGGTTGTCAGACGCGCGATACAAATGTGCTTCTCTCTTTGTATACCCCTTGACTTCACTCATCTCTCATCCAGTGCATCAAGTGAACCCAAGGGCCCCGTGTATCTCTGGGCTCGGCGGGAGGTAATGGAGGAGGAAGTACGACTATCTTTTCTTGAGAATCAAACTCTGTCATCTGAAAAATGGCCTAAAGTCGAACAAACAGCTCTATCGCCCACTGCCACAACTCGAATTGCCACTGCCCTTCTCACAGCTCAGAGTCCTCTCATAATAACTTCCCATCTAGGCCGGAATGCTGCTGCTGTCGCTCCCCTTCTCGCTCTCTCCACACTCTTAGCAATACCTGTATCTTCATCTTGCCCTTCAGCACTCAATGTCCCCTTCTCTCACCCCTTTTTTACCGGTGTAACCTACTGCCTACCAGGAGCTCACACTGAACACTTCGCAACAGCAGATGTAATTCTCGTTATCGAGAGCGAAATACCTTGGATCCCAATGAACAATAAACCATCGCCCAATGCCCGCATCTTCGTATTAGACAGTGGCGACCCTCTTAAACTCAACATCAACTTTTGGCACGTTGACGCAGAGA
>CEMS01706886.1:0-10023 GCA_900068915.1 Megacollybia platyphylla | reverse complement strand
ATATCTCAGCACAAACTTGCGTATTTTCACTATAAGAACCTTCCCTTACTACTTCCTCAGTATTATAGGGCCATTATAGCCTGTATCTTAACTTAAATTGCAATGAGAACACTGTGTCAGCTGTATAACATTACTACCAACACGAATAATGTAAGGTATATGCCCATACTATGCTAGGCATCACTGTTGTCAACAAACTCTGCACTGGGGAAAGAAGAGGGGCTGCCTTGCGCTTTCACTGAGTCTTTGCAATGGTAGAGCTTCTAGTCGCTGTTGGAGGGGTTACTTTATGCTTGTGACGAGTTTTTGCAGTAGAGCTTGCAGCCCCTTTGCGAGGTTTATGAGAGGGGGCAGAGGACTGAGTGTGTGTAGAGGTCTTGTGCTGCCTTTTTCATGGATGCCCCTCTTCTTCGTCCTCTTCATCCTCATCCTCCTCATCTCGCCTCTCTGTATTATCACTTCCAGTCTTCTTCCGCTTCTTCCCTGCATCAGACCGCTTCTTCCTCACCTTCCTAGGAATGGACCCATCAGCTTCCCGTTGTTGCAAATCAGCCTCAAGCACCTTTATCTGAGCACATTCAAGCCTTACCCACCGACAAGTCTTGGCTAGTAGAGCATCACATAGCTTCTTGAGGTCAGGTGAGTTGAGGATCTTGGAGGGGCTGTGGAACAGAATGCCTTCAGGCCAACCATTGAGCTTGACACCATAGCAAAGGGCTACGAGGCACTCATAATTCTTGTACGACATCTTGACCTGCTCCTAACGAGTGATTCCTTCTAGGAAGGAAGTAAGCAGTGGCATAAAGACAAGACAGTGGGAAGACTTACGGAGGTCACGAAGAATCAAGCTAACAATATCTTCTCATAGTTTAGGGCGACTATTGTGATCCGTAAGAGCTGGTATACATTAGTAGGATTCAATACAAAGCAATAGACTTACCATTGGCACAGGATGTACACTGGAGATTAAATGATTGAACAAATGCATAAGAGCTGGTAGTAGGAAAGGCAAATGCTAGGAATCTCTCCAACGCAGCATTCGTCTCGATGTATTCAGCAGGATATGTATCGTCAAGGCTGCTATGTGAAAACACTGCAAAGGAGAGAACACCAGTATGCAGCTCAAGATGCAGCATCTAGAATAGCTTAGAAGGTTATTAGATAGATGTTAAAATGCGGTGCACCAGCTGTTCAATTCCCTTGATAGTATTCTGAATATCCAATGCAACTGCTGTATGGGAGGCACACACACCAGTGGATGTCAAACTTCGCTTTTCCATCAGCTCGTTGCGAAGTTCCTCCTCTTGAACTTTGGTCAAGTTCTGGAGCTCTGGATCACTGTACACAGATGCACGAATCTCAGTGATTCGCGCTTTGCTCCCCTCTGGCTTGTCTGTAAAAGTGAACAGTCAGGGCAAGAGAACTTTGTAGAGAGAATACGTTACCTGCATTGAGCTCTTGGGCTTTGTGTGAGATCAACGCATTGCCTAGAGAGACAGATCACATAGACTTGGCCCCTTTGCCATAGAAGAACAGTGTCCGTACCCTTGTTAACCCTTCCCCATATCTGCTATCTTCTTGAGGCCATCATTCAAATTCTGACAAAGCAACTCAATGTCGTGGGCCAGAGCCTCTTGGCGAGACTTATTAGCCTCTGCTCGGATCCTTCGTTCTGCTCATGAAGGCTTTTGGTGTCTGATTGAACGCGGCAGTATGGCAGGTCGATGTGGATTGCGTTGAGCAAATGTAAGTTTTTCTGGGCCTGCTAAATCATCTGCAGGCTCAAATTCACGAGCTGAAGGCGATGGTGAATGGGAAGGTTCGAGAGAATGTGGGGTAGAAGCACCGTGCTCTGCTGGTAGCGCAAGTGACGAAAGAGGTTGAGGTGATGCACATGGTGAAGACTCTATGGGTGGTAGATGAGGTGATGGAGATGGGAGAGAGTCTGGAGGTGATACATGTGGCGAAGAAAGCAGTGGTAGATGAGGTGGCAGAGGTGGGAGAGGGTCTGGAATTGATAGACGTGGTGAAGGTGGGAAGAACATATTTTGTAAACCCTCAGTCAAGTTATCTGGAAAAGACCAGTCACTCTGACTGGTAAAATTAGAAGGCGAATGACGATAGGCAAAAGGCGTTTCATAAGAACGGTAGGGCCATGCTGAAGGATAAGAGACAGCATTCATCAAGGATAAAGATGAGGAGACATTTGGCCTTGCCAATGATTGCATTCCAGGGTAGTAGGTCCGGGAGAAGGTAGGATTGTGGTCAAATCGAAATTGACCATTCTCTTTGTTCCAGTCAAATGCAACATGATGGTCTGCAGAATGATCTTGTGTAGTGTTGGACACCACACAGTCGCGCAACAGATCGTAGGGCATTGTGATAGACTCAACAAAGTCTCATGATCACACTATAAGTAAAGCACTAAAGTCTAGATAAATACACCTTACTACATGTATTATAGACATTCATCTTCATCGTCCTCGTCCTCGTCTCCATCTGAACTGCACACAAACATCCAAATCACCCATATCCTTTCACGTCTACCCTCACCATTGACAAATGTATGCAATTCATCCAGGAACTCTTGACATGTATCCTTGAAAAACATGGTGATCAGTGTAGAGGAGATCTCATCTTCTGTATACCCTTCTCACCTCATGATAGTTGAAACTGAGTTCCGAACATGCCAGCTGCTAGAGACTTGCAACGGCTGAGGGAACAAGCCTGTACCAAAATTGCGTGCTGGGGAGACAGATGATGATGATGACGAAGCTATGAGTAATGAGTACCACAACTAGTCCAATGCAAACATACTTACCAACAATGCCTGAGATTTCTACCAGAGGATTGACGTGCACTGTGATTTGGGTATGACCAGGAGACAATGTGGTGCTGCAAGAATGAGAGGGAGTAGATGTGCCACTCCTCAGAGTGGGTGCAAGTTTTTCTGGACTAGGGCTGTTGTGTTTGACAGGAGCAGGAGCTTGAGCAAGTCTGGACTTCGACGAAGCACTGCGGAAGGGAGGGAGTGTAGGTGTTTGCTCTTTCTTGGGGCTAGGGCTCAATTCCCAGACCAATTTAGCTGGGGAAGAGGCCTTCTCAGGACTATGGGTCAGCTCTCATTGTTTCTGCAGGCTTTTGGTAGCAAGGAGAGCTCTGTCTGGACTAGGTGTATGCTCCTGATGTGCTTCAGATGCCGAAGTGTAGGTCAGAGACGAGATCAGAGATGGACGATGTTGAGGGGGCGTCTGTGGCCGCAACAGGTCATCCATAGTGTGAACACGCTGGCCCATAGTGGTATAGCCTTCATATTGTGCACCCCACGTCAGCATGCAGCGAAACACGTCATGAAACTTTGGAAAGCCGTAGTATTCATGGAACAAGGAGTTCTGACTGGCTTGGAGACTGCGGTCAGCTTCATTGCTGCAATCAGTTGTTAGATGATGTGCTTCAAAGAAATCGAAAACTTGCCTGGAACAGTAAATGGTAATTCTGTGGCCACGAAGAACGACATAGAACAAGTCAGTGCTCTCCTCCAAAAGTCTATAGGCCTCTTTCCACTCAGGCAGATCAGCAAACACCCGCATCATATCCGTTGGCTGGTGAAGATAATGGGAATTGACGAGAGACTGGATGATAGATTGAATGGCAGTAGCTAGTTCTCCTGTTGTGCACTGTATAATTACGGGGAATGGTGCACGACCAGCAGCTGAGATCCAAGGACTTCGCTTTATTCAGCTTGCTATACAATAGGGGTGGACAGGAAAACCTACACATCTTCGTATAGACCAGGCACTACACGTTGTTGTTGTCTTCCTATTATCACTGGACCCAGAGGACGTGGCCAAAGAAAGATGCAGTGAGGTTGCAGAGCTGAGACAATAGAGGGAGGGTGAGTAAACATGTATTGAGTGGGCTGCATCGAGGGGCGGAGGCAAAGATTTTGATCAATGTGATAAGATCTATTACTAAACAAAGTTGGCCCGTGCGTACATCCAGAGTACCCAGCACCAGGAAGACCCCCATTCAGCCACCCCATCGTCTAAATCATCTTCCAACCTCACCACTATTCAGCCACCTCACCGTCTGAACCATCTTCATCCCCATCCCTATTCAAATCCCCTTCCAAGATGTCTTCATACACCTTCTGGACCAGCCTTCTGGGCCACCAGTGTTGATCCTGGCCTTTTTGCAAGTCTTCTTTGTTGTACTGTTCAGGGTAACGAATATGCCCCTGTCAACCTGGATGTAATGCGTAGGATAACCAACCTTCATGTTTAATTAGGTCCCTAGCGGCGGTTAGCCCATAAATGCATTACAGAAAGGATACATACTGGTTTCTGTGCCTTTCAGCACTCGATCGGAGCTTTTCACAATTCTTGGAACGGTATGCTTCTTCATGTGTGTGTTGTATTGCACGAAGTTCAGCTTGTCCTTTCAATGGGAGTTTTCTGTGTTCAGTCCAAAGCCTATGCACCAAATTCAGATTTAGTATAGCCTTGAATGTTATGTACATACCATTCCATGCAAGCTTGGGACACTGCACATATTGAATCTCGATGTCTTGGTGAAAAGCTTAGGTTGTAGTGGTTCAGATACTAGTAGGAACTTACTTGGCGTGATACCGAGCAGTTGCTTGCTTTCTCGCAGCCCGCTTTTGCTCAAGAGACATGGATTTGGGACCACACTTCTTTGGTGGTATGACAGTAGCATCCTGGGGAGTATTGCAGACTGAAACTAGCCGCATTGTCCAAACCTACCTCAGACGCTAGAGTAGCTTCTGGCCTATTAATACAGTTGTAATGCACGAGGAACATCACTTACTATCACTCATAACAGATGCAAACAGTTGCCGAGGTCTGAGGTACGTGATGTGTAAGAAGAGAATGAAAGTAGTGATGAGACCGGTAAAGTCATATGTTAGCACTCCAGCTTAAATAGCCAGTTAGTGACTTTTTTGCAGGTTCTATTAATCTTCCATCTCTATCCACTCTAAACGTCTTCTAAGTAACTAGAATCAATGCAAACACAGTTATTGACTTGGTAGATTAGATGATATCCATAATATAAGGTAGCAGGCTTTGAATTGGTGGTTTCGAACATCATGTATCAAAAGGTGTAGGGCAAGCAGATAGCCTTGAATTTCAGTAGTAGTGTTACATGCTTCAGTATTCAATAATCTGCTCTACTGTAGGTAGCAAGTCTAAACCTCGCATCCAAGCATCTGGCTTCAATTGTTGATTCTCTGCCCATTTCGCTGGATTAGCCTGTTTGAGGTCTTTCTGTCATACAATCGTTCTGCACATAGTGAAAAATAGGACCAGCAGCATATTGTGTCAGTGAAACCCTTGAATCTCCCTCTGATAGTGGTAAGTTAGAATGGGTACATGGGGCAGACATGATGAATGCAGTGACGGCGTGAGGCAGCTCAAGGATGACCTTCAGCTCCTCAAGCGCACTTTGAGTATGATCGAAATGGCCTAGAGGAGTGATGGCGCACATCCCATAAGCCAGGTTGTTGAGGTCTTGATGGCGGAAGCAGGTTACTTGGCCGCGGTAATGCCAGGAAAGACACTGCGAGCAACAGGGAAGGTCAAATGGGAGAGTTTGGCTTTAAGTGTTTGCATAGTGGACTGATAGAAACTGTATAGCCTTGGAAACCACGTCTGAAAGGCGGCTACAAGGAACATCAAGCCACTTGTGTAGACAAGAGAGTAGTAGAGCGTACTGGACTGAAAATTGCAGATTTGCTGGAAGTTGGTGGCTTGCATGAGTACTGTAGTGACATCGTGCTCAGCCTTCCTGAGTTTGATTGCAAAGGGCTGGTGAGGGCCTTGTCCATGGTGGATACCCCAGTTCACCACTGGGAAAAGGCCACGGTGATGTAAATAAACAGAGGGAAGCTGTTCTGAGAGCTTCATCACCAGAGAAAAGAGGCGATAGCCAGCCTCTGCAAAGTCGCCTTGCTGGGGATAACCTGTCAACACTGCAAAGAGGCAGTTGTTGCGGTCAACGAGGTATACAGGTCTATCCTCCCATTTAACATAAGTGAAGCCTTGTGATTCTCCCACTGTACGTTCACACTGTGCATCCAGTTTATGTCGTTGTTTGGCAGTGGGGGTAGCAAAGCGCGGGATTTTGGCAGTGAAAGCACCACATACATGGGCCGTCTCGCTGTTGTTGAAGTCTGTGAATATGGGGACAGTGTTGTGAATTATACGGTCGATTGTTTGCGGGGTTGGGGGGTGGCCGTGGATTTGAGCAGACGCATGATGGCAGTTCTTTCATTGGAGGTTAGCGGCACTTTGGTGTTTAGGAAGAGACAAGGATGGGTTTTGTGGCAGAGAGCTGGAAGAAATAGGGTCCAGGGACTGGTCTGCAGCTACCCAGGTATCGAGGTCAGTTTGGACCGGTATGTCGAGTTCGGCGATGGCGCAGATGGCAGTTGCAATGTCAAAGTGTTCAATTCGAACATAGCAAGCATTGGTATTAGTTCTGAAAGAAGTGAGTACAAGAAAACGACAGGGTAGGCAAAGAAAAGGTCGCAAGTTTGTGGCCTCCTGCCTTCAGTTCCAGGTATTGAAATTAGATTCAGAGAGGCCACATATGCAGCAGGTGAGAAGAAAAAAAGTGGTAAAGGAACACGTTGCAATTGGAACTTACTGCATGGTAGGGTTGTTGACAGAGATGCGACTGTCACGTGCTTTTGTTGATGCGTTATGGCTGGATACAAGTGCAAGCAGATCAAGACTAGTCACCGAATTGCGCGTTGCACAGCTCATGGGGTCCGGCAAATTCTGAAGCCCTTCCAAATTGCTAAAGCAAAGGTGGAGAGCTCACAGAGAATTGTTAGAATGGCAAAAGGTGCGTGTATTTACAACTGGATGCTAGTTGATGTGGCTAACATTAGCTATTAAATCTGAATGCCCAGGAACAGCGGGAAGTGGCCGACTTGCAGACTCTTCACGAGCGGAATCTCGAATACTACTCCAATCTTGATTTCGGATCTGATTCTGACAACGAAATGGCAGTGGACCCTCTACTCAACGATGTACTCACCGGAATAACCGTAGCACCAACAAGTCACCTTGGTGGTGATTGGGAGGACGTTATGGAAGACATGACAGCGGTCTTGAAGGCTGATAAACTGTAAGTTTCGACATGGATGTTTAAACTCTGACTGTTATAATATAGTGGCCCACGACGTCAATGAGATGCTCAAAAGCACCATGATCATACTCAGCGCTGCATAGAAGCATTCGCTTCCATTCTTCCTGGTATGGTGGGGGCCTACATGGCCTACCGAGCAAGCCGACACGAGAATGGGTGGGAGGATGTTTCAGTAACCTCCATCCTGAGTGATGAAGATACTTCTCCTGTCTCCATCCAGGGAATCGACATCTTCTGTATGTCTAATCTATTGTTTTATCCTTACTGACTATCTATAGGTTTTGACGAGGTCACAATTTCATATGCCAGCTCCAATGCTAGCCTTGGTGCTGCTTTAGTTAGGCACGGGCTGATTTCATGTGCACCCCTCTGCCCCAAGCTCGCAATCTCAATGAGGACGCTGGAAATGTTTCAATTGCTTCGCTTGCGCAATGCTCGTATGGCTGTCCAACCATTTGTCAAATTCCTTTTCGATTTTGTTGGCCTCCCCACCCAGAGCTATATATTCCAGCAGTTCTCAATCTGTTTCGACATATATGTGGAGATTCGCCAGCAGGTTCAGTTGAAGGTGTTGGGGGCATTGGGGTGTGATACCCCACAATGGAGGGTGAAACATAGCTGTCCTCCTTGCACTTATCGCCTTCAAGATGAGGAAGCACTTCATTTTTCACGATTGGTGACTTACGATGGAAATGACTCTGCCAAGCGAGTTCTGCAGCGAAGGAAAGGGGATGAGGAGGGAGAAGTAGTGGAGAGGCGGCGACTACTTTCTGTCATGACAAGATGTAGACAAATGGGCAAACGATAACATTGAGGAGATGCTGAGGCCAGTGAGCTACCTATTCTTCGAATTCTGGCTTGGTCTAACTGTTGTGCAGGTGGTTGATGAGTTTGAGGACAATCCTTGCGTGGATCGTTGGCACAATATGGCCAATGATGTTTCTTCACAGATGTGGGGCATTTTTGATGAAACCGGAATGTTTGTGGCTGTCTGCCACCATGGATTCATCCTCATTGTTGCTGACATGGTGAGGAGCGGTGAGCTGGCGAAATATCCATTGGCAGTTCTGGAATACCTTCTCAAGGCTTTGGAGGATGGGCTGGGTGCTGGATACGATGTGGGTTGTAAGTTTGCCACGACTGTGAACCGCTCTCCACTTGGCAAGCTTGCAAGGGAGAAGCGCTTCAAGCCCCTTGTCGGCCTATTCCACGGACATGTGCATTGTCAGTTCTGTCAAATTCAGCATTTGGGAACGTATGTCGAGGGGTTGGGGCTATCAGATTTAGAGGGGTGCGAGCATTTATTCTCAAGGACAAATGAATTGGCAGGTGTATATTGATATGCCTCTGCCTTCCATCGCCATCAGTCCCTACGGCTCTACTTTGGGCATTTGGATGAGGTAGACACCCTGGAATTGCTCAGTAAGTGAGTTTTGTCACTCACTATCACTACTTAACATTCCTGAAGGCCGTTTCCTGGTAAACAACTACAAGCAAGCTCTAGACATTCTTCAGACAGCTGCATACGCCCCTGGGCCTCCACAATTTCCAGATGATACAGACTTCCGTGACTGGCTTGAGGAGGAGTACAGGTACCTGTCTAGCAAGAAAGTGATGCCCCCTGTAGAGGAATGGAAAATGGAATACTACAAGAGACTTGTAGAGTTGGGTAGTGCTGAGTATGTGCTTTTCCTCCGCATTGATTGGCATTGATTTTGTTGACAGAGAGCACCTTACTGCTGCCCAACACCTGTTTATTGCCTATGACCCTACTACCAAAGACGAGACTGCTTCAATCGAAACAGCGCGGCGGCATGCGCTGGAGAAGCGGGATAAGATTCTGAACCAAGTCCATGCTTTGGAAACCAGGTATAAGCTTGCAAAATGTTGGCAAAAGGATTCAGTGGAGTGGAAAGAGGCAGCAGGGCTATCCTCAATGCACAGTTATCAGAAGGCACTGGATAAATTGGAAGGGTTAGTGGTTGCCTGTTTGTTTGAGCTCACTAAAATGAATATGTCCTGAACAGGTATGTGTCCCTTCTTCTTGACAGAGCTGATGCAAAGTGCTAGGTTATAAACTTCGAAAACACATTGCGAAAGCCTTACAAGCCTGTTGCAAGCTATTTGGACTGCCCTACAGCAGTACAACACTGCTGCAGCTTCACTTCGCCCCCCCCCCCATGCCTGAGCTCAAGTGGGAAGAGGTGGTGAAGTACACATTTCTCTCAGAATTCAATCTCCTTCGTAGCACCTGTCATGAGGACATAACCCTCAAACCATGGGCCACCCCCTCTGGTTGTATGGCCTTGGACCAACACTTCAAAGAGGAGCAGGCTTAGGAAGAGATTAAACACCTCAATATTGAGATTTGACGCTTTATTACCTCAATACGTGATAACAACAACCATCTCCTATCTGTGGAGGAAGCATTGAAATCTGTTGACCCCATTCTTGCCTGGCATGTGGCAGAGTATTCCTTGCAGGCCACTTGATTTGATGCTCTACACCTCCGCTGACTTTCCAAGCTTCACAGACTGCGTGGTTTCACTGGTGACCTGATGGCTGGTATCGCAGTGGAGCCATACGGCAGTGTAACTGTCTCCTTTACGCCATCTACAACTCATGAGGAGGAGGAGGAGGAGAGTGACGAGGAGACGGATGACAAGGCAGAGGCAGAGCTAGAGGCAGAGGTGGTGGATGCTATGGGAGTAGCTATAGACCCTCCTAGTTATTCTTGTACAGGGTTAATGATATTGTATTGCATAATCTATCTACAATGGCCCTATAATATTGAGGAAGTAGTAAGGGAAGGTTCTTATGGTGAAAATACGCAAGTTTGTGCTGAGATAT
>CEMS01554730.1:0-10046 GCA_900068915.1 Megacollybia platyphylla | reverse complement strand
GGAGCCTGCTTTCTGATGTCGAGATATTTCCACTTGAGGCATACCCTTACCAGGCCTAGTTAGCCCACATTAACCATATCAAATGTGTGGCCTAGGCAGCCCTGTGACCATGGTTCACATACTTGGTCAGACCAAGTACGGTTGCATCTTGGTCAGACCCACTATGTTAATACCATGGTCAGACCAAGTCCTGTTGCATCCTGGTCAGACCAAGCCCCGCTGCATCATGATCAGACCAATCATGTTTATAGCTTGGTCAGACCAAGCCTCATTGCATCATGGTCAGACCAAGTCCTGTTGCATAATGGTCAGACCAAGTCCTGTTACATAATGGTCAGACCAAGCGAACCAACACATTGATCAGAAACTATTGTTTAGCTTAGCAAGTGATATAGGCCTATAATAGTCAGATATATACACAATACAGCTATTTGTGCTTCTTTGGTTCAGGCTCCTCTTCATCTTCTGAACCATGCCTATCCAAAGATCTCTTTTTATCTCTCCGTCCACTATAGGCAGCCTTCCATCCTGAATAAAACCCTTCGCTCTTGTACATGATCTCGTTACCCTCAAAATCAGCCAACTGCTTTTCCTTCCAAGTCAACCCTGCATCCTGTGCTGCTTTCCGGTCACCAGCAGCTTTCCATTTGGTGACCTGTTCTTCATCCCGGAATTCCACTTCCATCTCATCAAGATTGGCCCAGTATTTGTCATCGTGTGAGAGAGAAACCAAGGCATCAAGGTCAATGTCAACAAATTCAGCTGCGATGTTGGAGGAACCAGGTTTGGCGGATGGCAGGCTAGAATGATGTTCCAAATTATCTTTGGCATCATCAATAGTAGGTGCTGTGATAGACTTTGCCTTTCCCTTCGACTTCGACTTTGATTTCTTTGTTACTGAGCTGGGGTTGTCAAGGTATGCCTGATATTGTCTTGCATCCTCAACCCTGCAGAGAACCTGGTTGTGACTGTCTAGCACAACACCAATGGATCCTTGCTGATCCTCTGGACGGTTCTTCTCCTCTGGCAATGAATGAGTAAGACAATGTTCCACAGCTATAACCCAAGTCTCTTACCATCACTCCATTCCACAATTAACCCCTTCCATTGTCAATCCATGAGTGAAAACTTCATCATCTCGGGGCTTCACCATTGTAATAACACTCTGACTCCCCTTTCCTCTGAAGTGATCAAAGTCGATGCCTGGAATCGCAGCATCGGAAGCCCAGTTTATGATGTGCACTTTGTATTTGAAAGCACACCAAGGCCAACTTCTCCATGGAAACTTGGTCAAGTTTGCCACCTCCTCTATGTGCTCCTCAGCAACTGAGTCTCCTGATAGGTGTTATTAGGTTGTAGTCAGTAAATATATACTCATGAAGATCACAAAGCAAGTGAATAGCTATTCGTTTCTGTGCAACATCATGACGGCTCCCTCTCTGGTTCATTAACTCACATTCGTAGTCTGCTACATTGTCATCCTCAGCTTGCTGAATCATTAATGCATCCCTGGTGATGATAAGCCAGAAAATCACGAATAAGATATCACCTTACTCCACCATCTGTTCAATTCCTTTGATCTGTTTGCGAATACTGACTTGTTTCATTTGTTTTTGAAATATTGGCAGCCAGGAAGGGCTCGCCACCATAGAACTGTGGGTTCGGCCAGATGAGTCCTCTTCAACACTAACAATGTACCCAAGGAACACCAGGTTTGTGTACACATTGCTGCCTGCAAGCACAACTGTCAATCCTTGATGGATATCAGACAAAACGTACTAGATCTGAGAATTTCTTAGCGGCTTTCTTAACAATCTGTTGATGACCATCATTATCTTTCATGTCATCAACAGCGTCCACCCTGTCTTGTTCATATTGAATAAAGTCAGCACCAAAAAGAAGTTGTCGTGTTTCAGTGTAGTTGAGTCCTTTTTCTTCAGCCTCTGCCAATAGCTTCTCATACTTGGCTCTTTGCTGAGCTTGCCATTCATTTTTATCCTCTAAATTTTTGGTTCAGTGCAGCGCATTCAGGGAATACACTTACTATTCTCTTTCTTAGGATCATCTTTGGCTCAAGCATGAAGAAAGACATTGTACTGATTGGGTTTCCGGTGCAGAGAGACATCTAGGGCAAGATGTTGCTTGATGAGCTGAACATCAACACTGTGTTTTGTAGCCAGGTCGTCTAGCTGACCCAAAAACGCTTGGTGAAGCTTCGCCGCAGCCTCTTGCACCTCACTTGGTAAAGGACCGGACTTGTAGGGAGGATGAGGCAAGGAATCATCTCTAGTGTTGGTCTGCTTTTGCTTGCTGTATCACTTTTGCTTGTGTTGTTGACTCTTCACTTTGGAATCGATGGATTGGTCACTATCTTTTTCTGATGCTGATTCCTCAGCTCTATCCTTGCCCTTTCCAGGTCTATCCAAACCAAACTCTTTCTCAAAGTCAGTGTCGTCTTCTGCATCAAGATCTTCCACTTCTGGGGAGTGCTTACAGTTGCTGGCTTTTCTGTTCTTCTGATCCCTTTCTGTGATTGAATAGCTATCTGAATCATCACCAGACCCATCAACAACTGCAGCAATTAGCTGGAATAATCCAGTGAAAAGATTCTTACTGTTGTCATCACTGCCATCAATATCGCTATCGCTAGTCTGCCGTCCACCAAGTTGGTCATTTGGTGACTGCCCTGCTTCTGAGTTCGTACCATGTGTGGTGTTAGCTTCCACTGGTGGGTCAAGAGTAGGTGAGCTTTGCTCCTTTTCAGTCTCTTGATTACCGTAGGCCTGGAATCGATTATCTTCTGCATGTTATTGTATGGATGGAATACTGACTTTGTCGAACATTTTCATAGCACTGGCCAGCATAGCAGATATGACTTTCTTGGGGCGAGAATGTGCAGGTTCAGGTGGAGGGACAACAATTGAATGGTTTCGGCTGTTAGCAGTTGAGCGTGTTGACTGAGCCAGCTCCGCTATTGCCTTAGATGCTCTCTTTGATTTGGTTGTTGAAGCCTTGCCTTTGTGAGCATTGGTTGTACTGGTATCTGGAGTCTGTTTGTTGCCCGTGCGTGTCTGTACCATGGTCATGAAGCAAAGTGTCACTTGCTCGTGATCGCGCTAGGTGACCTGGCATGAAACAACAAGAAAACAATAGATTCAACAATAGACTGAACAATAGATTCAACAAATGCTGAACAAACAAGCTCGGAAAACAGTATATAAGTGTATCAACAAGCTGCTGGCAATGTATGTGGAACAATCAGTGAGCATCCAAAGATGTCATGGAAGAGCCCGATATATGCCATAGCCACTGAGCCTTCTAGGTTGAGCAGGTAAGCATCCTGACTGTTGATTTGGACCTCTGGTATTAACACACATGGTTCTACTGCAGACCAGTCTACCATCAGATCCCGAAGCACCAGTAAATATGGCGCTCGCATCCTCACTGTCAGAGCTGCTAGTCCCTCCCTTGCAAGCTCTACTTTTGTGGAATACAGGTTCTCTTCTTCAGTCCCCACAAAACAATGATGCAGCTGCAATTGCCGATCATTGGTAGCACTGTGTGAGCTACGATGGCAATTCACATCCATCGCCGCCATCTCAAATCGCAGATTCAATTCAGTGAGGTCCCAAATGATTTCCATGATCTTTCTCTTACTCATACTGCTTCCTGCAGCCAACACTTCTCCGTTCTAGCAGGCAGGGGATGTTGAGACTTGCTGGATGTCGAACTCAGCGCCCGCTGAGCTGCCAAGGACTTGCAACAAGCTCTTGTCCAAGCCCTCCACTGAAGCCTTGCTTATCAGGGTGAGCACCGTCCTCCAGGCTTGATTTGATACTAAACAATCTGTCCACTTTAACAAGGAAACCTTTTGGATAATCCACGACTGTAATTTAAGCCAATTCTCTAGGTAAGCAAAGTGTTTGACATCCGACCCAACTGTTACAAATAATGCAGGATCTGGAAACACATACCCGCACCTTCTAGAGTCCATGCCTTTGCTATGGTCGATAAGCAGGAGAGAGTTTTGCCAGATGACATTACTAGGTGGATATACGTGGCTATTGGGGCGTGTATACTTGTCCTGGTCACCAGTTGTGATAGCGGATGTTTTGGGAGATGGTTGGTTGGAGCGAGCATAAGGCTTGGTCTTGGTCGCTGATAAAAGAGTCCTGTTAGTGCTGTACAGCAATAGAAATTATCCTTACTGGGCTTGTTGCTTTTGATCAACATAGGTTTGGAGGTGGGGGACGTAACTGGTATAAATGGGTTTTGGACATTGAATTTGGCATTTGTGTATGAAATGATGGCCCAGTGAATTGCATGAAGGTCAGCCGGTCCCTCGTATATGATGTCTTTCAAGTTTGGCAGCTCGTTGTAGTTTTGTGGTTTAAACAGGTCTTCCAGTTTGTCAACTCGAATCTGTGCCAAATCACGAGTTGGATGCACAAACCAGTATGGGATACCAGCTCGGAAAAGCAACTCTGCAT
Organism: Megacollybia platyphylla; assembly: GCA_900068915.1. Lineage (NCBI taxonomy): Eukaryota > Fungi > Basidiomycota > Agaricomycetes > Agaricales > Porotheleaceae > Megacollybia > Megacollybia platyphylla. Next base: position 5,556 of record CEMS01554730.1, on the reverse strand, counting down.
CATGATTATTGTACACAAATGTGTTCTGTTAAAACCTGATAAATGGACTGACCCTTTGATCATTGGTTTAAAGTGCTGACAATAATCCAGCAGGCCCACATTCAAGCCGTGTAAGCATTTGTTGAACAAGGGTGGACAGTTGGCGAGCCAGTTGGACTTCAGTATGGTTGCGATGGACTCGGATAAAAGTTTCTGCCTGGGCGCACAACTCATCTAAGAACCCGAACTCGGTACTCTTGTCAGCAGATATCTTGCCCAGAGGCTCGTCTGTGTTAGGCCAAGTCTCAACAACCAAGTCTTCTGGATAAGCATCCCACCAGATGATTGCTAGACGTCCAGTTTCCTGTACTTGTGGGATGCATGCAAAATGACAATAGTCCTCCATGAAGACCTGAGGCCAGCAGACCCAATCACTGCGCCCAAAGCGACCATCACGACACCGCCATACTTTCTGCACACCGAGCAGAGGTATTGGAATGAAATCGGGGTAGGGAGTCACTACAAAGTAGTTGCCATCAGGTAGAACTGCACCATAGTGCCCATCATAAGCACTGAGTAATATGTTGGCTGGACGCAATGTTTTAATTAGGGTGCAAGAGAAATTTGCGACATACATTTCTTGTGAAGCAATAAGCGTGGTTGCGCTTGTAATCTGGCCAGCGTAACTGAGGCAGACGATTCCTTTTTTTGTCAGGTTCAGCAAACTGTAGAAAAATTTACTTACCATATCAAACGATTTTGGACTGGTATAAAGTAATACCTGTGCAAAGCAATATGAATATTTAGTGCTCTGACAAAGCCTCCGACCCTCCAGAAGATACGACTGCAGGCAAGCACTGCTATCTGAACGAGTTGGAAGGAAACATATCCATTCCAACATCAGGAATAGGGAAGGAGATATCCATTCCCACAACAACACCAACGATAGTTGTATGTTGTTTTGTCGATAGACAATAGTCCAACGGCAAAGAAAATAAAGGTATAAACTGTTACTTACCATAGACTGTAGTTAGTGAAGAGTATGTTTAGAGGTCATGCAGCAGCAAATTTGACTCTGTTTGGTTGCACCCCATCTTCCATGTCCGAAGACATCTTTGTGTTAGCGACTCGTTAACTGGTAAGCAACTTGAATGCCGGCAGTTCTCGAACTATTCTCACCTTTCTAGCCTATTGGTCCTCGTTAGAAGCCTTGACTATGGTCAGGCTACAAGTATGCATTGCATTGACTATTGTCATGCAGCACTGACTATTGTTGTGTAGCCTTGCCTATCATTGTGCTTCTTCGGGCTTCACTATTGTGGGCTCGTACTCCCTACCATTGCTATTTGATCCTCCCTCTTCAACTGTTGCTATTCCATACTTCCTCTTCAACTGTTGCTATTCTCCCTCTTCAACCGCCTCTTCAACCGTTGCTATTCCATCCTCCCTCTTCAACTGTTGCTATTCAATCTTCTTCAGAGGGTTTTATCTTTTTCGGTAATGAACTTTATCCAGCTGGTCTCCGGCTCATACTATTGCTTCAAATGCGACAAACAACAACCGGCGGATTTAGCATCTCTCCAACATGCACCTCCCACCTGTCAGTGCTCCCCGTCCAAGTACAACAAACCAAAGTCCTTGTTCCTCACCTACCTCATCTACCCTCTAAAATGGTGCCGCCACAAAAGCAACCAACCCACAAGAAAACCTCTCCTCTTCATCAACAAATCTCTCCTCTTCACCAACGAATCAAGCACTACTTGCCCCTGCATTGCATTTCCTACTCCTGGGTCTCACTATTGTGAACTTGCAATTTTTGACATTGTTGAATACCGTTCCTCCGACCTCAGGACTAATACTTGATACCTGCTGTGAACTCGTCATACTCATATGCTCACAGTATATATGCTCAGAATATCACTATGAATATATATTGGTGTCTCATTTCTGAAACTCATTGTTTGAGGCATTGTTCTGCTTTCACGCTTGGACCATCAATTTCTTTCTCATGTTCTGCATTAGCAAAGAAGCCAAGCAACGATGCAATCACAGAAAAGCTACCAATGCTGCGAGACAGGAAGCTAATATTATACCAGTTGGCTCTTCAACACATCCAAGAGCCAAACCATCAGCTGTCCACGAGTTGGTTCATTTCAGCCAAGGGCGCACTCTTACTCAATTTCATAACCTTTCCAACTGTCAAGGACCTCTGAGCAGTCCGGAAAAGCCTACAGAGGAACACTGCTCTCTTCTTGAGCCCATGGAAGATAACATGGTGCAAACTTGGGACCTAGAATATGCAACGATGTTTCAGACCGAACCAGTGACCCCTTCACGCCATCGTCAGTGCTGTGCCACACAATGGGACACCTGGAGGAAGAAGATCATTCCTGTTCTCATTGATCCATGGCTCGAACTACAACAACAGACAGCCTCATTGCGAAACCCACCTGTACCTCAGGTTCATGTCTGCCACTGCGGGACCAAATCACAGTCTCTTAAAATCAAAGTTATTCGATTTTTTGGTATGTGTTAACCATTTCCTTTGCTGAAATACTGAGACGTTCTATAGCAATCGAGGAAATAGAAATAATCAAATGCAATTGCTACCCTGCTGCAATTCAGCTTGTCGAGTGCAGACTGTTCCCCTGTGCTCCCATAGCTCCTACCTTGGCGGTTGACATACGGGTACTGGATTTTCTGTGGTGATTGTATGTGTGGATATCTCCCAATCATACAGCAATGGCTCAAGCGCTAGAGGACTGCCTTGGTGCTCAAGGGTACAAGCTAGAGACCAGGGACTCTCTGCATCGACATTTTGGAAATGCATTCAACTGGTTTTGTGTGTTGGTTGATGAAACAGACTGACACATTGATGATGTCATTGCTGAGGTTCACCACAAACACTGCAAACCTAGTGATGTTGAGCCTTCCCTTCGCATCAGCCCCATTGCAGCACCAGTGGAATCTCAGCCCTTACCCTCTAGGCCTTTGTCACTGTCACCAAGCAAACGAAGGCATGAGTCCTCCCCTGACCTGTCTAGTGTTGAAGGCGATCAGAGCCCTCCACCTCAATCATCATCAAAATGATCCAAGAGTGTTACCAACCCATTCCCAGATCCAATTCCACGAGATCGTCCTAGTCAGTATCTTTGCGAACATTGTCCACTGTGTTTTGGAGGAGAGTATCCTCGGAAGGTGAAATCTGGGTAAGTGATGGCTGGCTTTACTTTCTATATATCTTTTTATAGCCGTGCTAGAGCTCAGAGTACCACACTCTGTACTTGATGCATGCCAAGATAGTTTCACCGCTGCTGATGAAGCTGGAACAAAATCCAGTGTGCAATTCTTTGATAGCACTGCACTTATGGCCCTCATTTGTCGCCATGACCAAGTCCTATGGCTTATTAGCATGAGCTCAGCAGGTGAGAAACAAGTATATGCTCTTGTCGTGCTCAAAATGCTTTTCCAACATTTGCCATTGGATTGGACTGTCGGTGCACTGTACAATGTGATGTGCATGTTGGAGCCTAGCTGCCAGTTATGGGGGTTTCTTGATCATTACATTGATCGACTGACTTTTGCTGTCTCCATGTTCCATGCATTTGGTCATGGCTGGCCATGTCAGTTGATTTACCATCCTCGAAAGTGTATAGGCTTTGGGTTCTCAGATGGTGAAGGTTGTGAACGTCTATGGCATGCCATTGCATTTCTTATAGCTTACTTGCGAGTTTGTGGTGTGAGTAAAATTTTGTTGCAATAATGAATCAGACTAATGGTTTTATCAGTATAATTTATGCCTCTATACATTGAACAGTCAAACTCACCATCGCAGTAAAGAGAGCCTAGAGCGACTAGCCCAATGGCTGTTGTGCAAGGCTCGTCAGTGTGCTAAGCGAAAACAAGCTGCCACTGCTGCACTGGAGAAATGTGGTGAGAACAAGGCTGTATTGCATGAGCAGTGGGAGACTCAGGTGCAGGCACAGACTCGTCCATTGCCTCATACGTACTTGTACACTTTGCAACAATTTTAATGATCTTTGTGTGCAGGCCAGTCCCAAAAGAAAGGTGAAGCTGCAGTCAAGAAGGTTCTACTGTCATACAAGCAACGAGAAACCCTTACGAAACGCATCGAGGCTACTAAGGAAGCCATACTACACGGTGAGACCCTGGATGAAGACAACACCTTGGAAACCAAATTACAAGCTGATCAAAAAAAACTATCTGAGCTCAAACAGAAGATAGCTGCAGTGGAAAAGAGCCTTGGGACAACAGGGATGGAAACAGTGAAACACTTGATGAAAGATACATATGTCAAAAAGCAGATGAATGCACAGGCTGTCAAGATTCGAATGCGACAAAAACTGTGTCAGCGCAAGTTTGAATTTGACCGGTTTGAACAGGTGGTCAGAAGACAACAAAATGGTATGTCAGCTTTTCTTGTAATGCTCTCAATTATGACTTGTTTCCAGAACGAAAGCTACATGAACATGTGGAATCTGCTGTAAAGCGCCATGAACCAAGTATCCAGAAACTAGCAAGAACATACAACAAGTTGTGTGTCAAACTTCAGAAATTAATTGATGTAGGGGAGGCTCCAGAGGGTGTTGTTGCTCCTCGGCCCATTGACATGGACCGTTTGTTTGATCTTGATGTTGACGATGAGATTTGGCAGGACATTGAATTGGATGAACAAGATGATACTGAAGGAATTGTGCTGCCTCACTGGATGAGTGATAACAATGTTTGCTTGGGGATCAAAGCTCTTCTTGAACTTGACAGATGTGAAGAGGAGGAGCAACACCTGATTCATGAACGACAAGCGCTGCAGGTTTGGTACTCAGAGGAGTGGGCTGTACTAGAGAGAGCCATTGGAATATCCAAAGATATAGGTTTGGGGTTTATCTTAATGCTATTTGACAGCTAATTGCATGGGTAGACGATGCTGCACTTGAGTATGCACTCGGTCTCAGGAGAAAAAACCATTTAAAGATCTTCACTACCTGGGAAAAAAGTGTAAGGTCTCTTGATTGTGGCAATGGGGATTTACCAGAATGGGGACCATCAAAACCAGATATTGTTGGCACACGACACGAGGATATGGTGGCTTTAGTTGCTGAGAGTGATCAGACAGATCAGACAGCAGATCTGGATGACATCTTGGGTTTGAGGAAGAAGAGGACATTGGTCTTACTGATGCATTGGATGCTGTTGACATGGCTGACAACTTGCGAGCAGAAGAACCTAATCATGATGACAACATGTATAATGAGTAGTTGGGTTATTATGGTAGATAACTGAATCAAATATTGTATCATCTTGTTTGTTGTCCTTGTAAAAGATGCAGTAGATTGAACTCCATGAAGATTATGCAATTATACTTAGTTGAGTGCCTTAGTGAGAGCCTGAGCAATGGTCTGACCAAATTCGAAGAAAATTCATCAAGTTGAAATTGCTAGTTGGTCTGACCAAGTATAAGAGAATGAATCACCAAGTCCAATTTGTTTGTTGGTCTGACCAAGGTCAAATCACATCTAATCTGACCAAACAAATTTCTTAAGTGGTCTGACCAAGCTG
>CEMS01464217.1:0-12043 GCA_900068915.1 Megacollybia platyphylla | reverse complement strand
TGACATTGGACTTCCTATTTCCATTCTGGAGGTGAGACAGTTGACTGCCTTTACCACAACAGATCGAGCAAAAGCTTTATTATCAGAATGTTTAATATCCTCCTTGTCTGTCTTTTTTAACGCAAGCAGTATTGCATCAAATATAACATTAGACTTGAGACCTGGCTTTGAAATATAGTCAGTAATATAAGCAATGACAGCTTTAACTGTAGTTCCAGAAAGCATGCATGGAAAAATATTTGATCTAATTAAATAAGTTACCACCTTTGTCCAAGTATTCCACCATGCTTCCTTTTTCTTTAATTGTATTGCTCCTGTTTCAGGTTCTATATGCGTAGATTCAAAAATGTCTCTAGGCATATGAGCTTTACAGTTACCATATTCATCAATGCAAAACGAGTTTGTGGTACATATATCATCAGCAGATTGTTTATTATTTTTGCGAGCACGTCTACAAGTATGATTATTAAGCTTATAAGCTAATTGATCAGCATCTGCTTCCATGTGATTAATCCACCACTTATCATCTTCCCTGCATTTTTGACAGTCTTGACTTTCACAACCACATAATAATGGAGGTGGAGCTGAGGGTAGCTGTAGAGACAGATCAATATATGATGACTCCGTGACTTTCCATTTCATGATGTCTATTTTTATATCATCTGCAGGTTTTGCAAATTCACCTGACTGAACACTTTCGAAATAGCTCACCAGAGACTGAAGAAAATGTGATTCATTTGCTTTAAGTTTATCCCTGATCTCTTGTGGAGACAAGGCATGTTTGATCCATAAGATCATATGAAGATGAAGAGTTAAATGTCCTTGCTGTTCCACTGTTCCACAATAGCCTGCAGTGTCCCCATAGATTCCATCATGGTCAGTACCCACACCAAGGACATGTTTTATGAAAGCTCTTATAATACAGTCAAAGAACTTGGCTGCAGCAGCAGGGTTACTGGATATCAAAGTCTTCCTAAGTTCAGGTGATAATACAGCAGAGTCAAATGCAATCTTACTTCCAGCATAATAAATACATATGTATAGGATTATTCTTATCTGCAGGAGATAAGGTTATATACCATATGGGTGAGCCAATATGATAAATTGCAGACCAAATCTCAGTCCGCATATCTTTTTTAGAGGTTATAGAGCCTTGAACACCACCTGCTACTATGTCTAGGTCATGTATCAAAGAATAACAGTCTTTTTCTGTTTGAGTCTTTGGTTTATATCCATTATCTGCTTTGATTTTTTTGACTAGCTCTGCTAGACAGTGTCTATTAATGTTCTTGAACCGTTGAGCAATTTTATCAACATTCTTTCTATTAGCCAGCATATAACCAGTGTTACTTGCATTTTTTATTTGTTCCATATTTAAGGCTATTAGAGGAAAAATCCCATCCAACTGAAATCACTTATCATAATACTGTAGCATCCATTTTTTGTGATTTATACTAGAGAGTCTACCTTTGTGTAGTTTATTTTGAACACCTCTATATCCATAGGGAAACAAATGTGGAAACATTTGAGGAAACAGCTGAGGGTTGTTAAAAGTCTGTTGAGGTGTTTTATCTTGTCCAATAAATAAAACATTTTTCTGGCCTTTGTGAAAATGTTCTAAAGCTGCTGCCCTCTTCTCTTTAGATGACATGTTAGCAAACTGATCACCTGTTAACCCATGCACTATAAAGGGGCAAGGGCCTTCAACAGTACCATCATCATCATCTTGATCATTAACTACAGTAGATAGACCATCTTTATTAGTGTATAACTCTTCATAGTCATATCCCACTGGCACACCATTATTTTTGCTTATATAAGTGCTCATATTATCCTCTGATATGACCAGGTCTTGATAATCTATATGGTTTATTTTTAACCAATTCAAAGCCTTTCTTATTTTGTTTAATCTGACCAGCAGAGATGTATGTCTTAGATCTTCTGAGGTAGGTCTGCATGGGCCTGTATACATAAAGGCAATCATTTCATCCAATTCATCTAGTGCAGGAGGTAGTATATTGTACACTTTAGGAATAGGGTTTGAAAAGCATACCACATTGGCTTTCATTTTATATCTCCAACTTTGGGACACCTTTACCACACAATAGCTATGTCGAATCCTTGCTATTAACAAACGCTCAATAACTGTAAGATCTCTTAATTCTGAGGGGATATCTCCTATCCACAGGCCATTAGACAAAGCCATCTGAGGAATATTTTTGTTAGATAAGGAGTGTAAACAAGACATACATATATGGTCACACCCAGTTGCAATCACAGGCATAGAAAAGCCAACATGTGGATCATTAGGACTTTGTCTGACTTGTCTAGTACAATCTTGATTGATCAATATGTCCAATGAGACATTACATTCAGAACTCTTTTTCATATTTTTGAGTGGCTTCAACTGTCCGCACACTTTGCAACCAGCTTCTATAAAATTATCAGGTAGGATCTCATTACAGAGTCCTGTTATTATTTGATGCATAAGTTGTCGACTAGGAGGATGAGGGGGAAATTTCAGGTTTCTATCTAGTTTTGGTGTCTTACTATCAGATATAACTGAAATAAATGGTCTATTATTCTTTAATTTATTATCTTTTGCAGGTGAAGTAGTATAAGGTTTAAATATCATATAATATCTAAGACAGTTTGATGTACATTCTGAATGGACAGTTAATGCCTTTAACACTTCATTCTTTTTAGCTTTTGGATTGTTCAATTGATTATGAAATTGATATATATCTCGAAGAAATCCCACGGTAAGTCTGTGTAGTAGCTTGCTATGTGCAGGTATATAGCATGTGAGAGATATAATATCATTATCTAAATTGGAATTAACAGATACAACTTTGTATAGTATGTATCTTTTAGTAGTATCAGCTGAATTGTTTATTGATGGTACTAAAAAGTCTTGTAGTTCAGAAAATGTGAAAGATGATACACCTCCACCAACACATTCAGAAGTAGTTATCATTTTGACCTGTTCTTTTGGGTGAAGAAGAAAATATGGTATGATTTGTGTTTTTGTATTGTTATTTGAAAGAGATACCTTTACCATGGCTTGTAATACCTGCTGCAAAGGAGAGTATAAGTTGGTGTAAGGTGTCATACGTGAGAATACAAAGAAAGAAGATTTAGACATGCAGTTACGTTGACATAATAGTCTTGCTATATATGCACGATGCATACTATGGGATGGGGTTAACATAACAAATATAATGTTATATAACAAAGGATGCAGCTTATAAGATCTACTGTTGGGTATAGAACTAGCAATAGTTATACAATTTGTGGACGTGTTGATTCGTAAAGGAACCGTAACAGGAACAGCATCAACTATGACAAGGTTCAACACATGGAATTGTATTCGTGCATCCATTAGGGCACATGGGCTGGTGAGACCCCCATAACTGGATTGTGCATCCACCAAATCACAAGTATGCAAGTACAGCTCCTTTGAACTATATGATCTTTTGAAGCAGAACTAAAAAGTTAATTAATGAACAGTTTACAGGGTGTAATATAAGACAATTACCTGATTAGTTGATAACCATATCCTGAGAAGGATAACACAGTATAATACTGTGGAAACAGCGATAAAATAGAGATGCATGGTAGTTCAACACAAAATGATGCAAGTCATGTTACAATATATATAATGCACATCATGTGATCATTCATATTTTAGGCGATATCATTACTGGCAAAGTAAGCACATATAGCATAATTGGTTTATTTAGTACACATTAACATGTTCAGTAGCACAATAACTTTGCATTGCATTTCAAGACTACATTCACGTCAAGAGACATCTATTTTGTATTGATAATACTTTGAGTAAAAAAGCTATCTGTAAATTAGAATATGAAGTTGATTAACAAACATTATTATTCACTTACTCGTTATTCGTCCCAGAATCGTCGCCAAGCAACACACCAATCCAGAGAAGATTGAAACCAATGCAAGCCTTGGAAGGGTCCACACCCTTGTAAAATTTGCTTATTGTATAAGTGACAATGACAATAGACCCTTGATGGATGTAAGGACTACTCCGTCGACGATGTTTGAACTTGTCAGTAAAAAGTTGGTCCATGTCTTCGCTGGGATTGAAATCTTTGCGTAAATCGAAAATAGGTACTAATTCAGAAAAATGTTAGTAGTATAACTTATACGAATATAACCTACCTTCTTGATTGGCCTGTAGGACCTTCTCAGGTTTGACAGAAACAAATTTAGCCTACACTAGATAAGCATATGTAATCAAACGGTATAAGAAATACCTGTTTTACATGCTCAGATACTAAGAAAACATGTTAGAAAGTCATTGTAATGTATTATGAGACATTATCACCTGACATAGAAGACGTTTCAAAGCTAAGACCTTGAATTCCACTGAGTCCGCCTCCAGTCGTAACCTGATGTTGGTGGTATGTGTTGTTGTCTAACAAGACAAGGTTCGTCAAAGCCATAAGACGAGCAAGATCCAATGGTGGGAGAGAAAGTATAATGCTTTGTCTAAAGTATTTTTTATCGTTGCCATATTCAAGAGGAACTGCCAAGTTTGAATCCACAACAGAACCCACAGAAAAGAACCGAAGAGGCTTGGATTGAAGAGTAAGACCGCTGCCACTGATAACCCTTTTGATGTGAGCATTACGAGCAATATCCTTTTGACCAGAGGGCGGTGATATAGCATCTTTGTCGACCAAGACAGGCTTCAGCAAGGTAGGGTTCTTGTAATTCCCATTGCCTTTGAATTGTATAACTGATCTGACTGTGCTTTGAAAGGATATAAGCAACACAACACTGATATAAGAACAAAAAAAAAAACTTACCTCCAATCTTTGTATACTTCTGCCAGATGATACCAATCGTCAGGTGTAATACTTTCCACATCAACCACATCTCCTTTGAAGTTAGTCCAATAACCTCCACTATCATGGTCGTGAATAGTAATACAAGGTATACAAAAGCACTTACACTGGAAGAGTAGGTAGATTGTCAATATCCAAACCCGCATGTAACATAGGGATTGCCAAGGAGTTTTGCAATATGGGGTCTAGTATACCATGTGGGAACGAAGCCGCATCCATATTAAATGAATGTCTATAGGCCGTGACATCATTGAGATCATATTCTACCATGCTTTAAACATAAGAATAAATACCTTTCAAACGTAACAAGAAATAACCACTTACTTTCCAGTGTTTCTAGAGAAAATCAGCTTCTTTAATAGATCTTTTTTGGGTGACACATCACTCAAGTCCATGCTAGACAGAGAGGACTTGACTGGAGAAGAACCATTGCCAGACGCGGACCCTTCCTTTTTGATAGATATACTGAATCATGTAAATGATAATATACAGATTCATATATGAAAAACTCACGATGACTTAGCAGACACTGATTTTGTACTCGTCTTGGTAGGAGTCTGGATAGGCATCTTTTTATTGGCAGTCATAGCAATCTGATTCGCAGGTTCCTTTTTAATAGGTGCATTGGAAACAGTCTTAGGAGAACTACAGATGTTCATCATCATCAAATCGTAAGGATAGACAACTTACGATTTGATAGCAGGCTTTTTTACTGTTTTTTTCTTGATGGGTTGTTTAACATTATCATCGTTGCTGCATATATATGAGAGCATATACACCCCTACAGTGTAGATGCTTACCTGTCAGACGATATTTCACTGAGTATAAGGTAGGTAAATGAATATAACAAGATGACAAATTGACATACATCGTTTCCAAAACAGCAATCTTGTTTGGCTTGGACCCTTTATTGGGATCGGTACGTCTGCCCATCTGAAGGTCACTGGCACCCCTTGTACAATATTAAATCAATGCAAATGAAATAGAGTGCTTACAAAGAAATGGTTTTCTTAGAAGAAACCTTTTTGGACTTCCTGGGTGACGTATGTTCTTTAGCCTCATCATCTTCCCTGAAGCTAACCATTCAAAAGAACTTCAGTTTCTGGATCAAATATAAGATGGATACTTACGATTCCACCTTAAGAGGATACTCTTGCTTTCCTTTAAATGTATGGCCAGTAATAGGCTCTGGGTCGGATTCACTGTTGGCTACACGGACATCAGAGTCTTGAGTCATCATGCTGGCTAGCCTTATATTCAGAAGAAGAGCTGTCTTCATAGTCTTCATTAACAATAAAGTTGGAATCGTTGTCAGAGTTCTGAGATTGCTGATCGCTGACTGAATCTTGTTCTCCTCTGTTGAATACAGATATATTGTCAGTGTCGTGATAAGTACCATATGGAATATATGCACATGGTGTCACTGTCACCCTCTGGAGATCCTACTGGGGACAATTCCAACTCTGCATCCTCTATACCAAGATCTATGTTTTGCTTGTTATCTTCTGCTTTGACAGAACTAGTTTCTCTATGAGGAGTACCATCAAGAGAAAGAAATAATAAATAAAAAGATATACTCACATCGTCAATCTAGCTGTCTTTTTCTTTGTTGGTGACCCCTGCTCTGGATTGGATACCTTTTGTTTAGAAGCACTAAAGACGGTTAAATGCAACTTAAATGCAGCATATCGAATAAAGACACACGAGCGAATTGCAATAGCAACTGGTTCCTCTGATGTGGCTGCCTTTGAGGATGGTGTTCGCATACGATTGCTTTTTCTGATATTCCTTGTTAGTATGATAACAGTATATAGGAAGGAAGCATACCTGTTTGGAGTAACTGGCATTGTCTGAGATATCAAACGAATATGGATGGTCAGTGGTACCAGATAGGACGATGCTGACAGCGTTGTTAAACACCCTTTTTAAGTGAATATTAAGCGGAAACGCATGACTCGATTGTTAAGCACATTACCCATGATATCCAAGCAGACATCACTAAAGTTTAGCCTAAATTTAGCGAAGTTTAGCGACAATGTTTCATGAATTTTGCTATTATGGAGCATCTGTATACAGCAAATGAATACTCAGAATGAGGTGGATATAATATATACAATAAGAAGCTGTATACATTCTCTCAAAGAAACTTATATGGAGAGTACACAATCAAAATTGAACATTAAACATTTATCAAGATGTGATACAATCAATCATGTACGGCATACCGTGTATGAAATAAAATTTTTGACCAATACCTGCATCTACATACTGTAACCTCCACGATGCCTGTACACAAGAGAATATGCATATTATCCTTACAAACAATAAGTGTATAGCTAGTAGAAACATTATAATAAGCAGCAAGAGCATATTTTGCAATGTCCGTTTATACCGATCATATGATATATGGTATCATGTATACTAAGCGAGGGCAAAGGGCAGGCTGGGCAGCAGTAGGTGAAAATGTAGCAGGGCAAAGGGTTGGACGAGACCCATCCAACATACATATATGCATCCATATAATGGATGTATAATGGATGTGCTACCAAGGCAGGTACAATAAATGCAGTTATATATTACATGGAATGCAAACATACATGAAGCTAGCTGACTATGTATACTGTGGCTACGGAATAATGAAACTGTTTGAATGTTAGCCGTATATCGATATAAAATCCAAAGGAGGTAACCCACATTTATTAGCAATATTTGCTAAGCACCAAGCCACCGGATATTTTGAGCGTACACAAAAGCTGGCTTGCTAGGTTTATCTGCATACAATCTGACCATTATGACCGACAAAAACACAGACCCTAAAAGTATATCTGATCGTATGTGTTTCGACTACATTGGTGATATTCAAGCTGAAAACAAAAAAAAAATACAGGTTTAGAGGAACTTATACAAGAACACCACAAAACGGGATCTCCATTGTCCCATGCAGTGTCTTTTGTAAAGGTAAGTTGGTCCATAGATCCTTTAACTGACCACTAGCTGAGGTTTTACCAGTCCATGGAACCTACATCTTTAAGCGCAATGGAGTTGTCAAAACTGCCCAGCCGTCGATTGATGTATAAAGCAGACCAAGAGGCACCTGCCACAGAAGTCCAATTATTCTGTGTAGGAGTCATATCCAGCAAAGATACACTTCCGCTATATAACAAGCTGTAAGGTTTAACCATTGTTACTTTATAGACTCTCAATATATTGCAGGGATCAAGCTAAAATGAAGGCAAAAAGACAATACATCCGTATATCTGGATTAGGAACTGCAGCTTTCCAGGAAATCGTCAAAGAAATTGAAATTCTAATGGACACGTTCGAAAGGAACTTTCCTGAGAACTCTATACTCCCTCGGTTGCCTTCCATTGATCAACAGGGTAAAGCAGCTATAAACGGTACCAATAAATTGGTTATACACGTCAATGACATTGGAACCCTTCAAAGGCAGACTGTTACAGACAAAATGGACCCTTTCAGGTATTTAAGGGATCTCATGGGTGATAGATATGTTCACACTGATGACAACAACATATACTGTGACATGGAGATTGTGGACACCACGACTGGCAAGATCAGGTTAGTATCAAACCATTATAATCAAAGCTTATAGTAATTGTTAACAGTCACAAGGCTCACGATATAGTGAGCTTAAGGAAAGGCAACTTAGTGGAGCTTTCCATTTCATTGGTGTCGTTTCCTGTAACAAAAGAAGATTCCAAGTTCCGTACAAGTACAGTACTACGAGGAGTGACACTGCTACAATCTAACTTTGCAAAGGTGAGCTACCATTCATCTAGAAGCAAGCAATTCACTAAGGATCATCCAGTCAGATGAAGTAGAACAAAAGGTGCTAAGAAAAGCCAAAGCACAGAGATACGAACAGTCCATCATTTAGTATATAAAGAACACACACAAGTGGAATATACGCGACAAACCAATGTTAATTGAAATGCTTGTTAGGACGATATTCAGAGTCTCCTTTGTCGCTTTGATACCAATCTTCTTCTTCATCCGTATCAGACATCACTTGTTTCCTTTTCCTAGCTTTGACTTGATTGGAACCTACCCTGCTGACGCGAACAGTGGTACGGCTGACTCCACCAGGTATGGACTTGTGAAGGCGGGAATACTTGCACAAGGCATGTTCCGTCATGAACATACTGAAATTCATATTATCACGATGGGGCAGTCTAGATTCAAGATGCTGATGTACTTTGATGAACTGAGCAGTGCAAATGTCCCTGGAAGTTGAAGTCAATAATCCCAGTTTATGCATTCCGTTTGTTGCTCCTGAGTTCACCCGAGCAACGCAGCATGCAAACTCTTCAACGGATGGCATTAACAACGCGCCAGCCAATGCCAGATCACCAGCCATTAGCAATGCGGTAAGAAGACCAAACATCTTCACATGATAAGTAGAGCGGGGTTTCGACAGACTGTCAAAAAATGCAGTGAAGGAAGGTCTCTGGGGAGATTTGAAGAGATAGAGTCGGAGATGCTCTGCCATTATCCAAAAACGCGGAATGTTTGACGTTGATCGTCCTGTGCTCCGTAAACCATATGCATGTTTGTTGCAGTAGTATGCTTCAACTTCTTTGGACTGGTTGTCGCCTCTAAAATGGGTCCATTCTTCAAGCGAAGCAAAATAGGTAGGGTTCATCGGGTCCTTGATGCAAGGCGAACCGAACGTGCATCCTCGAAAAATCAATAGACTGAAGATCCCACCTCGGGTACATATACGATCCTCTGTTAATGGACCATCTGACTGTAAAATCTGGGCCCTTGAAGGAGCTATGTCACGGAACGGACTATAAAAGTCTGGTGTGTTGCGAACAGAATCCAAACGGGGGTGAGGGTGCGAACCAGATCCATCCCATTGGACGACATCCCAGCATTGTTGTATGAACGACACAATCATGTCCAGAGACGCATCAACATCAGCAGGAGATGTGGGATTGTTAGAAGGAGCCACCTGAACACGGTCAGATTTAGAACCAGAGGCCTTGTTGAATAACACAGTATAACCATGTCACATGTCCTCTAATGCCTTTTTCCAGTGGGGGGACATAACAACAGCTTCACTGGTTTCTGAGTTGTTGTCGCGTACATAGAGCAATGTTCTGAGTCCATAGGACACCGTACTCCAATGTTTAGGAAGAATGACTGTAGTGCTCAGGCCTCTAGGTGTAAGATGACGACTGGGGCTTGAATACGTATCCCACACGCAAGGAAGGAGGAGGAAATCCATGAAATGTATGTCAGTCACTTCATGAAGTATGCTGAGGAACCGGGACTGATAAGAGTGCAAAGTGTCGTATGGAATGTGGAACCAATGAGACAGAGCTGTTCGAACGTATATGTATACATTATCCTTGACTTGATGAGCAAGGGGCATTGTCTTGTAAGCTCTCGATACGACTGCAGGAAATGAGATGCAATCATCAGTTGTGACTGCAATGGAATACGCAGACACCTTCAACTCTATAGTCTTGAAGCGTGCGGGAGCCTCCGCCATTCTGTTCAGGCTCTTCAGTAGTCGAACCATCCAATGAGTCACATCCGTGTCTGGGTTTTGCAACGAATCGTAATGCATCGAGAAATAGCTGTATATCCAAGCATCGAATAAGCGGTGATGAAGCATAACAGACCGTCGATAATCAGAAAGTTCACTGGAGGAGAGACTGACATGCTGCATAGCGAGACTGTGCTGACTATATGCATCGGATAGCAAACGCAGCTTGGAATCTTCATCAATTTTGGATGAATAAAGCTTATTGGCAGCTTCCTCGATATAACGGAAAGTGTTCTTTTGCGAGGAAGGATAGTTGCTGATAGAAGCTATGCTGAGGTCCTGTAGAACTTGTTGCATTTGGGATGGTTCGAATCGCATAAGAAAAGTACAATCTTTACAAACAGTCAAAATACAATCGGGTCGACCGCGGGTACATACAAAACAGGCGACCATGAGTGGATTCTTCATTGTCGCTGTCCGTCAGCGTGGATTCTAAATGGGCATCAGCATCTGTGCTTATCATTGCGTAATTCAGTTACCTGCAAGCGGTTCAGAGGTAGAACCGACATAATCGTGGTATTCGAGACCAGAAGAAAACCGATCAGACTATAAGACTGTCAATCCAGACATCTCGATATATTGCTTCACAAACATACATGAACGGATACATCAGTATCTGAACTGTCTGAATCTGAAGCACTGAGATCAAAGTTACTTCGGGTTCTGGGTACCGTGGTAGAGTTGGTTTTACGATTGTGAAGCCTGCGCTTAGATGAAGACAATGATGAACCAAGAACATCCTTTTTCTTGCCACGTGAATCTGCGGATAACGTTTCAAAACCTGCGGTATATATGAGGCATGAAACATACTCTTTACACCCAGCAGCGCTTTCTTCGCATGTGCACCCGCCCTACTGCCAACAGGTTGTTTAACTTTGCGTGCAGATCTTCCTTTGCCACTATTACCCTTAGGACATTCTTCGACACCACCGCGAACGTCTGGGTGTGAACCATCTGGTCTGACAGTCCCGTATTGAAAATAACCCAAACTTGTGGTCAAATCGGGTTCGGAAACTGAATACAGTCATAAACAATACTTTGGTTCTTCAACCACATACTATTATGTTCCGTTTTATGACCAAAACCCGGAATCGTACTGGCGACCTTGAGACGGAACACATTGTATTCATCAATGATAGCATTTCATTTGCAGATAATTTCGTTGTCTGAAAACAGGTGAGACATAGATATATAAAGTGCATAAGGGAACAAATAGATACCTTTGTATCCGACACTGTCTTGAGCTAAAGGCGGTGCCAAATCCCATCCGCTGGGACAAATAACCGTGCCATCAGAATCCCGGCGCGACCAGCAATTCATGAAGGCTTGTGGATCCAAGCTGACATCCATATTCATGGAACCAGCGATGGCAAGACATGCCATGTAAGCGTGTCGAGACATCAAATCCAAGAGATGGGACTCCGTCTTCAGTGAAAGTCCATCTTGAGCAAAGTTAAGGGAAGGAGCCCTTGCAAAGTTAGATCTTCTCTGTTTGGAACCACTGACAATGCGATGAGACAAGAATTTCATCCAGCAAGTTACTACACAGGCCGATGCTAGTGTTGATCCCAGATCAATCCTGCGAGGCTGA
>CEMS01390126.1:0-10052 GCA_900068915.1 Megacollybia platyphylla | reverse complement strand
TAAGCAAATGCTGTATTTCATCTCTGTGTAACTACTTTTAGCTTCACGTGATTGTAAGCATCTTGAACATGCGCAAGATACCGAGAGCAATAATATCTCGTTCCACTAGGCTCTTGTGTAGCTCAATCATCAGACCCAGTATTCGACAGAAAACCCCTGAGTCCCTGACGTTCTAATAGAAGTTCTTGCCACCCCTTACAGCACGTAGTACCGTCCGGCTCTCACTGCTCTTTCGATCGTCACACTGAATCGCAGGTTGAATGGCTAGAAGAGAGGATAAATGGTGATTAAGAGCATCGAGCATTGTTATAAGTCGACTCGCAACTTGATCCCAAACTGTGATCAGCACCATGTCGAAAGCACCCTTTGGCACCTGGAGTTCGAAGATTACATCCCAAATGGTGGCAGCAGAGGTAGGGGCTCCTACTTTCCAAGACAATCTCTAACTGTACATAGGCCAGCCCACTTGCCGATGTCATAGTTGACCCGATTCTGTCAACTATTTACCATCTCGAACTGCGATCATCTGGTAGAACTGCTATCGTGAACACCATCCAACAAATCGATGTAGTGTCCGATCCTTATGATGTCTCTTCCCTTGTGCATGATTATGGCGGTGCTGCAGCAATTGCATACCAGGGAGTCTTATACTTCTCCAACGGGCCATCCACTGCTCTTGAAAAGAGTGAACAAAATCGGCTATATCGCTTCCAGGACGGCGCCTTTACACCTGTGACACAAAGTGAGAGTTGATACCGAAAATGCCTACTTCTAACTTTTTTGGCTATAGGCCAGCCGTTGTACCGATATGCCAACTTCGCTGTCCACCCCCAGGCACCCCACCTTCTTGTCTCCGTACTCGAGGATCATACACAAGACCCCAGCGAGAATGATCCTCAAAAAGTAATAAACGTTCTCTGTGTCGTTAACACCACCACGCAGACCACTTCTACGCTCCAAGGTATTGATCCAACAGACTACGTTCACTTTTTCGCCTCTCCGGTCTTTTCTCCCAATGGTGAAAAGCTCGCTTGGCAGCAGTGGACCTTGCCCGACATGCCTTGGGAGGGCGGGCTCATCTACGTTGCTGATGTCGTTAACGTAACAGGAAGTGATGGGTCTATCTCGGGTTTCCAAGTTGAGAACGCCAAAAAAATTGCCGGACAACCTTTGACAATTAGTGCTACTTACCCATCCTGGGCCGGTAACACTACTCTTGTGTTTACAACGGATGAGTCTGGATTCCAAAATCCGTGGAAGTACTCTACTTCTACTAACGAAGCATGTCCAGTGTTCTCCCAACCAGTCGAGCAAGATTTCGGTGGACCCGCATGGACCTTAGGTGATTCACCCTATGCCCTGCTTGACTCGGAGGGAAGAAGCGCTCTTTTCACAGCTTTTAAAGACGGCTACAATATCCTTTACTTAGTCGATCTGCTGCAAGGGTCCCCACCTTACCAGATTGACTGTCCCTTCACCGAGTTAGATGAGCTGCGTCTCATTCGACCAGGGGGAAACTCAATCGTCTTTTTGGGAAAGAGGAGCGGCTTAGCAGGGAAGGGCGAAGCACCAGGTGGAGTCGTGACGTGTACAATTTCTTCCTCGGTAGCCCCCGCCAAAGCGGTATACACCACCTTAAAAACCGATGGTTCAGGTATTGCAGGCCTACCTGACGGATATATCTCGCCGCCAAAACCAGACACTTTGACCGTGGACAACAAGCCGCTGTACATTGTTCTATACGAGCCGCAGAATCCAGACTATGCGGGTTCAAGTATTCCCGGCGAAAAACCTCCATGCATCATCAACGTTCATGGAGGTCCGTATATCCTTTTCTACCGTCATGCGGTTGCTCAAAAGAATGGTTTCAGGGCCAACTTCACTAGAGCCACAAGTACTCAACCTGACCAAGCAGTACTATACGAGTCGCGGATGGGCCTGGTGAGTGATGTCGTTCCCAGACTGAGCAGTCTTTTTTAATCCAGCCTTTCAGGATGGATGTCAACTACGGGGGCTCTTCCGGATACGGTCGAGCTTATGTGTGAGTTTCCATCGGTCTTTCGTTAAAAAGTATTGCTTACACGAATCCATTGCAGTGATCTTCTCGCAGGCCAATGGGGCATTAAAGATGTGACTGATTGTTACCAGGCAGCCTTACAGACGGATGCCATCGATCATGATCGGGTTATCATTCGTGGACGTTCGTCTGGGGGGTACACCGTCCTCGCAGCGGTGTCATTCGGGACAAAAACATACGACAAAACATTCAAATATGCAGCCGCCAGTTCAATCTCCGGGATATCTGATCTCAAAACGTTGGGCCAGTATACTCATAAATTCGAGTTGCAGTACATGAACAAACTTCTGGGCGGTTCATATGAACAAATCCCGAAGGTCTGGGATCAAGAGAGATCTCCCATTTATAACGCTTCCTTGATCAAGACTCCGTTACTGGTGAGTTGATTGTAGAGCCACTCACTCGCCTGACGCCTGTCTTCGCCAACAGATTGTTCAAGGTTTACAAGACCAAGTCGTTCCCCCTGACCAATCCGAAAAAATTGTAAAAGCAATTGAAGCACAGCCCGGAGGCAAGGATCGGGTGTTTTACGATGTCTTCCCAGATGAGGGGCACATCTTCAAGAAAGCTTCGAATATCCAGAAGGTCACCGAAGACGAATTATGCTGGTATCAAAAGAAGGTTCTGGGAATGACGGAATGTGATACTTGAAAGTAGTTAATAAGCTTATAGGCACGTTCCTTGTACTGATCATGAGGCGAAGAATACACCAAGTTTGACCACAGAATCAGCTATCCATAGTAGAGCACATGAAAAGGTAAATACTCAAAGGAGCGATGAGAAGGCACCGGTGTACACATGCATGTCTAGGCATGTCTCTTGTACCAATCTTGTCCACCAATGTGAGCGGTTTGCCAGATTAAGATCGATACTACGCGACGCGCACGCGTTGTTTGCCACTGTGTAGTCACTGTCTCCTTTTGGCATATTCTTCATCTTGCTACGTCCATATGTTTCCAGAAGTTTTTGCGCGAACTGAAAGACATGGTGACGCCCTCTTTGCTTCCCTGCTTTGGAAATTAAGAGCTAAGTCGTCGGGTTTTATTCAGTTCAACACCTTTCAACAAGTGGGATCGATTCTTCTACGGTCTTTCACTCACCATTCTTGGTTCTGCGCAAGCCTCTTGCTAATTCGCCTCGGTCAAGAACGTGTCTCGCTACTTTTGGTCCTTGGCAGAGACACGTCATGAAACTTGTTACAAACATCTGCTTTATTCCCCCAACGCATCAACAGCACTCGTCTCTTTCTTTGTATATCACCGATCAATGCAACTGGCAGCAATTGTGACACGTAAAAACGACGCCTGAGGACCTCTCTGAAAAGTCCTATATAGGTAGCCGTCTGCTTGCCATTGACAAAATTCTTTATGACTAACTTGAAAATGGATCTTCAGACATGTGATGAATGCCAGGCCCTAGGTATAATCTCCCAATCCAAGAGTTAGGACACGAGTCATTCAGGCTGTAGTCATGGTCAAACGTATTTCTTATTCTGTTGCTAACGCTTTCTCTTCAGACTCATTCGGGGGCAACCCAGCTGCCATCGTCTTCGATCAAGATGAAGAACTCTCGACGGATGTCCTCAAAAAATTATCGACAACTCTGAGTCAGCCGATACTCTCTGCTGTATCGAGACAGCTACCATCCACAGATCCCAAGGTCGCGAGATTTGGCATTAGATGGTTCGCGCCTTCCCCAGAGGAGATTGACCTCTGCGGTCATGGTACGATCGCTGCTTCCAAAGTGATATTCAATCGCGCCGGGATGATCTCCAATGAAGTAGAGAGACTCGAGTTCACGACCAAAAAGAGCGGCGTCATCTCTGCTCAGAAGGTAGATGACGGACGATTGGAAATCCGCCTGCAAGGTGGCTCGTATGCAGAGATCTGCGGCGAGGAGCGACAGAAACTGGTAGAGATCCTTGCAAGAGCTTTTGGTCGGCCTGTAGACGTCAAAACAATTATCGCTGGCACTGGTTGCATGAATTCATATGCCATGTTCGAAATCGATGCCAAAGAAGACCTCGCAGGCAGCGTTTTGAACGCGGAGCCACTGGTGAGGCTGCCCAAGTTCGCCATATATTATTCTCATCTGGTTCACAGAAAGAGAGTGGCTATTTAGTCAACACAATCACTACCGAGTCGCTCGACGGAAAGGCGACGTTCCTCTCTCGCACTTTCATTCCACACGTGTATCCTGGACCAGGGGAGGACCACGTATGTGGCTCGGCTCACTGTCTCTCTGGGCCGTACTGGTACGGAAAGAAAGGGCTGAAGAAGGGCGAAGCTGCCATCTCTGCGGTGGTCAGTGCTCGAGGCGGAACTGTACATCTTGTTTTAGAAGAAGATAACAGTCTGAGATTGAGCGGTGAAGCCGTCGTTTTTTCGGCTGGTGAATTGTTTCTTCAATAGTTCGGCCTCGGTGTACATAAGCGTAATCTGGTCTCGGTCAATAAATTGCCGGTGATCACCTTGGCTTGTGATTTCTGGTCCGGTTTAAATATTAAATAATCATCAATTCTGCGTCTTGGATCCATACCACTATGTCTCCTGGCAAGTCCAAGCATCTGCAGAAACATGATGACGACGTCGTCGTTGTCACCGCCGTCCGCTCTGCCATCACAAAGGTGCTGTTTATCGACTAGTTTGACGAAAATTCACGCTTTGCAGGCAAAGAAAGGCGGCTTCAAAGACACAAAGCCAGAAGAAATCCTCTCTCATGTACTTCGTGCATCATACTCCAAGGCCAATCTGGACCCGAAATTGATTCAGGATATTGCTGTCGGTAATGTGCTACCGCCAGGTGGTGGCGCAACAATTGCTCGTATGGCTGCTCTCCATGCCGGTATTCCACATACAGCTGCAATTCAGACTGTCAACAGGCAGTGCAGCTCTGGTTTAAGTGCTGTCAATATCATTGCCAACATGATCAAGGTCGGCGAGATTGATGTCGGTATCGGTATGGCTGTTTCTGTCCTTTCTTTTGCAAGCTCAAAGCACTTCAAAGGTGCCGGCGTTGAGAGTATGACAATGGGTTACGGTGCTGGGACTCTGCCGACTGGTTACTCTGACGCGGTTCTCAGCAACCAAGAAGCGGAGGATTGTCTTATTCCTATGGGCATCACCTCGGAAAACGTTGCCGCCGAATTCAACATTTCCCGTGCCACACAAGACGCTTTCGCAGCCCGCTCCTTCCAGAAAGCTGCCAAAGCTGCCAAGGAGGGCAGATTCAAAGACGAGATTCTCCCCATCAAGGTTACCATTGTCGATCCCAAGACTGAAAAAGAGTCCCAGATTGTCGTCGATGCGGATGATGGAATCAGAGATGGCGTTACCGCAGAGAGTTTAGGCAAACTCAAACCTGCCTTCATCAAAACGGGCTCAACACATGCGGGAAACGCTTCGCAAGTCTCAGACGGTGCTGCCGCTGTCCTTCTTACTCGCCGTTCTTTCGCCAAAAAGCACAATCTCCCTATCCTCGGCAAATTCGTTGCCGCTTCAGCAGTTGGAGTTCCTCCCCGTGTCATGGGTGTCGGTCCCGCGTACGCAATTCCGGCAGTGTTAAAGCAGACGGGGCTGACTTTGGACGATATCGACTTTTTCGAAATCAACGAGGCATTTGCCAGCCAGGCTGTCTATTCAATCCAGACACTAGGTATACCAGAAGACAAGGTCAACAGACATGGTGGGGCTATCGCTATCGGACATCCGTTAGGATGCAGTGAGTGTCTCAATTTCCGACCACCGACTTTGCTTATCATCTTTATTCCAGCCGGTGCCCGTCAAGTAGCGACTGGGTACAATATAGCAAAACAATATGAAGACAAGATTTTTGTCACCAGCATGTGTATAGGTAGTGGAATGGGAATGGCAGGAGTCTTTGTAAATGAGCAGTGAACGTGGCAGCCTGTATTTAGATTATCATTAATGGCATTAGGACATGCGTGTGATAACGATATTTCCTGAGTAGCATTTGCAAAACATACCAATAAACACAGCAAATAGCTTGTACAACGGGCTGGACTACGCAAGTCAGTCGAAATGAAGTATTTCGATGGATGTGACATGTCCACCACCACCTGGACGAGTCTAAGAATGTGTTTAGTGGTTGTTCAGTGGACACGCAGACACATACGCGGAGTCCAAGAATGCGATCCTCATCCATCATGATACCTTCTGAGAATTCAAAGAGCTCTCTACTCATAACCCATGCCACTGGTAAAGAGTATGAGACACCGCTTTCAAAGTATGGGCACTCATTCGGTATTTCCATGTCAGAGATTACAGCCATCATTGTCGGCATGGTTGAATGTTCGTTGAATTTTGGATCTCGAGCAAGCTCTCTGCTTACTCGACGTATAGTGTGGGGGTTGAAATCGAACAACATGATTGGCACAAAGTTGTGATTATCATCACCGCCGCCGGCGATCGGGAAGAGCATGGCAAACCGCTGTCCCGAGCTGATAGTTATCCAACGAGATAACCGAGGTAAGGTCAACAGATGCACGATAGAAGGACCCCAGTCTTTGAATGGGATGGGGTCCGTGGAAGATTGTAAGAGCAGTTCGAGCATGGAACTACGATGAACAAACATCGAGAACATTGGCATCTCAGTTGCATGAAGGACATAAATCTCGAACAGAATTATGGCATCATCTCGTGCAGACCGGAACGGCAGTTGCAAATGGGGTTCGGGGGTGTTTCGTCCAAGTGGATTTGGGTCGCAGCGACATGAAATGTGACGGACATTCCAACCATCAGCAAGCTCAGGTAGATTGAACACGCTCTTAACTTCTGTTTCAGCATCATGCGACGATGCTATCTGCCATAGCTCTAGATTGGCGTTCCTGAGGTTAGGGAGCAGGAATACGTCTTCAGACAGAAAAACGAAGCCGGAGTATGTGCCTTGGGGAACCTCCAAGCGCTAAGAAGGGTTTCAAAAACATGCGAATCTTTGGGTAAATGCTTTACATACCATTTTGGGTTTCCCTGTTTTCCATTCAAAAGCATAGACACGGTCATATTTGGGATCATTAGGGTTATCAGGTCTCAAGCCATAGGAAGCAACGAGGACGATGTAATCCCCGACAATTTCGATGTTTGCGCTGGGTGGCCGGTCCATATAGTTGTGAAGACGGATGTTTTGCGTTTTCGCGAGAGGATGAGGCTTGCTGGTAGAGAACTGCCAGAACGACAGCTCCAAGAGAAACCAGTCTCCGGTATCTGGAACACTGTAGGAGATTAACAAGGCTGATAGCTATCAGCGATACATACGAGGTCACCGTAGCGATGAGATCATGTTCCTCTATGCCCAGTCCGAAATCAACGATCCATCGACCATCATTGGCATCAAATATCTGCCATTTAGGATTCAGAGAAGACGATTGGGGAAGATGAATATAATGAAGGGAGGTGCGACTGGCGTCACCGAGTACGTATATGCCGCTGACCAAGTCGTACAGTCCACTTGACACAAAGTTGCAATCAACGGTACGCTTAGCGGTGGGGGTCAGATTGAACCACGCCTCTTCTCGTTTTTTCAGAAGATCTCGGCGCTCAAGGACGCTGTGATGACTGCGAGGATTGTCTTCGACGTCTGCAAGTTTAAGAGAGATGACATATTGAATCAAGATGGAATTTGACACGACATTGCGAAAGAAGCGAGTTGTTAAATTGACACTGAGCAAGTCCAACGGTGGAAGGAGAATGAGAATGCGCTCAATGAGTTCCGTAGGCAAGTCAAAGATGGTCTTCATCAAGTACGTCGCAAACACGTGCCTACAAAGTACTACCGACGATCTCAATCGGATGCCGCGTAAATGAATTTCAGAGTCCCATTCTCTGGCAATCTCCCTAGCCTGTCTCTTGCATGTTGTTCAAATTGAACTCCCTGAGCGTCAACCCAGGATCCCAGCAGTTCAAAAACAAGCTCTTGTAAGTAGGTGAAAGAAGGCAAGGCTAGCAGTTCTGCTAAACGGCCCCAATCGGCAAAATTGTCAAGTTCATCATCCGATTGTTCAACGACGAGAGTAAGGCGTTGCAGACGGGAAGAGCGAATGCTTGCAAGGCATTCATACACCCAATCTGACATTCGCGCATCATCATCATCATCATCAGCCACCACAACTCGTAAAGACCGCAGCTCAGCCAACTGCGATAGGTCAATGAGTTGGGTAAATTCTGTCCTTTATGTGAATACCGGACCTGGAAGGGAGGCGTAGACATACCGGTCCCTGCTTCGCTGCGGAGATAGTCTTCATTATCGTGGAAGGACAAGTCAAGGGCATCTAGGCTTGTTGAAGTACTTCTGAGTAAGGGGAGTAAATGTTCCAATTCCTCAGCCTCGATTTCGTCAAGTTTGAGCTCAACGATAGTCGGGCTGGAAGAAAACCAGCGATAGATGTCAGTTTTGATATGGTCATCGAGAGACTGTAGAGACAGAGAACGTATGTGCTGGGGAGGTAAGCAATTTTCAAGCTCCACCCCGTCGTCAGAGTCGTAGCCAACATCGTGGAGAGCCAACCGCTCGAGATGGTGAAGTTGAGATATAAACTGGAAGAAGGCACCAGCAGGACTGAAGTAGGTCTCTCTAAGACCAAGTTCCTTGATGCCGCTGAAAGTGGAGGAAGCGGGCTGGGTGTAGATTGACTCCCAACGTGTCTGCGATAGATGGAGAGACTCTACCGCGCTCAAAGGCAGAAGGGCCAAGCGGGATGCCGCCTCGTTCCATATCTGCTGCACGTCGTCTAGCTCTACGTCGCCACCATGCCGGAATTTGAAGCGTTTGATGTGGTGAAGAAATGTCGCACAGTGGGAGTCGGCTATAGCAAGGAATCCGCGGACGTTTCCGGTATGCAAATCGACAGAGGCAAAGAGATGGCGTCGACTTGCTGGAAGCCAGTTACGATTTACGAGTGCGCAAGTCGCAAGTAGTTGTTCGCTGTCACAGGCAGAGTCGATGACCAGTTCAAAGATTTCTGGAGGGAATCTTGGTGAGGAATTATCGTGGTTCATGGTTGTAAGCAAGTCACAGTGACTTGATCACTGTAAGAAATGTTGAACAACTCCTTCAACGTTGGTGGTCTCCCAGTGAACGTCTACTGTCGGGATGGTTCACCTAACAGCTCAAAGCCTGTGGTGATTCTGTTCCTTTTACATGGAAGAACTGAGAAAGCAGATGACTACGGTCATGTCGTTAGGGCACTATTGTCGGACGAGGATGACAAGAAGAGAGAGCTGTACGTTGCGACTTTGGTAAGAAAGCCATTTATCGGCAAGTCAAGTTGTCCAACTTGGTCCAGGACCATCGCAATCATGGCCATCGCCTGATCGCCGCTTCTGCCAACGAAGATTGGAAGCAAGGCAATGATCGACACGCGTAAGATCTGCAAAATTATTCGAGTTTGCGACTCTGACAGCCAACCTACAGGATTGATATGTACGCGATTCAAAGTAAGTAGCATTCAAGGCCAATGTAAAGGGTCTACACTCTCTGTCAAGCTGGGACTGCCCGCGACGTCTCGTTCCTCGTTGACTTCCTTCCTGCGTATCTGTTTCCCAACGATGAGCGTCCTATTGCGGAGTGGGGAGTGGCCGGCATCAGTCTTGGAGGCCATTCAACTTGGATCTCTCTTGCCCAAGGCCAGAGTCAACCTGTCTTGATTTAAGTTCCTGCTGAATTGCTGGCACAGAACCGAGGATAACATTCGGGATTCCTATAATCGGCTGCCCCGATTTCATGACCCTCATGACGGGTCGAGCAGAGAAATGGCAGAAAACTCCATTTGCTGGCTCCAGATATCTGCCTCATAGCCTGGTCAGACTTATTCAGGCTTCAGATCCCGCCAGCCGACCATTCAAAGCAAAGGATGCAACGAATCCCTTTCTGGGTAAAAAGATTTTGATATTATCGGGAGAGATTGACGAGCTCGTGCCGTGGACCGCAAGCCAGACGTTTGTTGAGCAGCTCCACGTTG
>CEMS01210335.1:0-11148 GCA_900068915.1 Megacollybia platyphylla | reverse complement strand
TGGTAAATGGCTGAAAGCAAGAGCTGAGGTTAGACAACGTCCCTTCACACAAGACCCTTTAGTACAACAATTCTTGAGCACGAATCAGCCTCCTTCCGAAATGGAAAGTAGTCATCTCTGGCTGGCATTAACTAACCTCAAGAAGCTCGCTGACATTGGCCTGCGTCTCGAAAAGGTCCGGCAGGAGTACCGCGACCGGCAATTATGAGACCATTTTACTTCCAATCCGCCACAATCTTGCAGATTTCCTTTCCACCATTTTGCTTCTCTGTGCCAATGAAACCAATGATAAATTCAATTCATCCGGGAGGTTTCTCAATCCCAAAGGACCATATGGCTAACATCCGCATTCCCGCTAGCGGCTTGCGTCTTTTCTTCAGCACCTGAAGATCCGATTCAATTCGCGGATCCTATACAACAAAATCCAAGTTCAGATTCCTAGGTGGCCCTCTGTCCATCACCGCTACGAGACGTTTCTCTTCAAGTACTTGTTGCAGCCTCAGATCTCGAACACTGGAAAGACTTTCGTCCGTTTTCCTTGCCAACATACAAAGCCCTGTCGACGTATATCACAACCTCATTGCCTCTTCTTACAGAGGCTCGTATCGAAGTACCGCCCGATGACGGTCACCTTGGCAAGCTTCCCATCGACGAAATCGAAAACACAGTAAACTCTTCAAGTCATGTTCAAACCTAAAAACAGTGAAACTTTGATTGGAATCGGGATTACACCACCACAGCTAAATGTGTACTAGCTTTTACGATTGCTCTCCCATTGTTTTCGAAATGATGAAAATGGTCTCGAATTGTGGTCGACTGCTCGAATGTCTCATTTGCCGTATTTCACTCCTTTCAGTGACTAAATCTACTGAAGAAGGGTACGAAGAATACATTGAACGTCAAAAACCCGTTTGCGAAAAGGATCGACATGCTTTCGTCTACTGAACAGGAGCACGAGGATTCCCATAGAGATCCAATGGACCGAATTCCCATGCTTCTCTATGCCTCCTGGAAAACCAAAGTCGAGTCGCCCACTTCAGCGGTAAAGGGAAAGGCGGAAACCTGTTATCCTCAACCTCAGTACAGTTAATCAGGTTGTCTGACGTACCAAGGCGTTGCAGGGTTCCCACAGCAAAGACCCCAAGGCAGTGCAACATAGAAGTCTATCCTCTCCAGTGCTAACTTGAAGAAGGCGGTGTCCATGTCTTTCAATTCCTTCTCGGTAAAGGCTTTGCGCATACGATTTGAATCGAGGGTAGCTATTTCCTATAAGTGGTTTCATGCATTAGAGGAGAGGGCGATGATGGAAGACGGTGATACGAACGTCACTTAAATGCTCAACCATGATATCGCTGAACGAATTGATCTTTTCTACGAGTGCGTCTCCGTCGAACTTGACTTTGCCTGACTGTATATCCTTCAAGTGCTGCTCCAGTTCCGCCAATTGAGGAACGAATCGCTCATGCTGCTCTACGTTTTCTGCTAGCGCGCCTTTTCCGAGCTTTTTCTCATATTCTGGAAATAAGAACGTTTCTTCAAGGTGATGATGGTGTCCAATAGTTTCTATCTTGTGATATTCATAAGCTAATGACAAGAACGAAACTGGGATGATACATACGACCGCAATGCAAAAGATCATAAAAGGCTGTACTTTTTTTTCCTGAACGTTCGGAGCATGAGCAACCATGGCATTGACACCTTGAATGAAGGAGTTATGGGCACAAGCCATATTGCTATTGTACAATATCTCAGCATTTGCAGGCAATCCTGACCGACTTACATGGCTTGATAGTCGAACATATTTTTGAAGTTGCCTGGTGGTACCGCTACATATAAACTCAGAAACCTGTATAAGCTAGGAGGAGACTCACGAATTAGCGAGTATGGGGCAGGCATGGTGGTGACACTTGGAAAAGCACATTTTGGGTCAGAATCCCTTATAACTCCGCAACTTACTAAATGATGGCCGTTGCGCGGCTTCTCCGTGTTAGCGCGATCTGGTATTTTAAGTTTGTCACAGTTCGAGTCACGAGGCGGCCTATCTGTCGATCAAACTCATTAATCACTGCTATTGTATCAGAAGCTTGATGTCTACTTGTGGCGTTGACCACGGCCAGCAGAAGAGATTGTTACGATCTTAAGATCAACTTAAGATCCGGTGTTTTCTATGGCATGATCATGGATTTACCCACTCATGTCCAGCTCATTACTGCTACCTGTGTTGCCTTCATCACCTTTTTTACAGCCCTTCATTACCGACGTCCTCCTCGACCGCCCGGACCGAGAGGATGGCCAATCATAGGCTCTCTATTCGACCTACCTACAGAGTTCGAATGGGTGCACTGGGGAGAATATCGGAAGTATGGTGCGTCGACCTCTGAAGTATTGTCTCGGACCACTCCATTGATGAATTCCGTGTAGGGCCTGTCAGCTCAACAACGATACTCGGCAAAAACATTGTCATTCTGAACACCCTTGATCCTTGCGTTGAGTTGCTCGAGAAACGATCGTCGATATATTCGGGAAGGCCTAGGATGCCTTTTGCAGGAGAATTGTATGTTTTTTACGATACTCAAAAATGACTGGCTCACACAAGCAGGGTCGGATGGGACCAGCAATTGGTCTTCTCCCCCTACAATCGACACTTCCGTGCTATGCGAAAGCTAGCTCAAAACCAACTTGGAACAAAAGCTGCGGCATCGAAATACTATGATATAATCGAACTAGAAACAAAACACTTGATTTTAAGGCTTTATCAGGAACCAGAAGGTCTAGCGAAACATATACGCACGTAAGCACTCTCATTGAATAAAACAGTGGGCATCATTGGTGATCTTCACAGCACCCTTGGTGCTATCCTCCTCCGGATGTCTCATGGATACATTACACGTACTGATGGCCGAGACCCATTGATCAATATCATCGAAATTGCAGCGAAAGACTTCTACGACGCAACAAAACCTGGGAAATGGCTTGTCGATATTCTCCCTTGGAGTGAGGCTCTTTCAACTCATGCTTCCGATTGTTGACGGCATTGCAATATAAGTAAAATTTATCCCGAACTGGGTCCCTGGTACATATTGGAAGGATGTGGCATCACGATATCGAAAGGTGAATGAAGACCAAACAAACATGCCTTACGAGTTCGTGTTGAAGGGATTGGTTAGGATCTTACTTTTCGAGTTGCAGCTGGCTCATTGTATCGTTCGCAGAGAGATGGAACGGCACTGCCTTCTTTCACGGCAAATGCGCTTCAGGCTGGTCAGCTGAGTCCTGAAGAAAAGTACGCTTTGAAGTTTATTGCAGCTGCTTTGTTTGGGGGTGGTCTCGACACGGTACGCAAGTTTCATAGATGTTGTTAGGGAAGGATCAACATTCATTCAGATGGCCAGTTCAGCAAGTACTTTTTTCCTGGCCATGTCGTTATTCCCAGCTGTCCAGAAAACAGCTCAGGAAGAGATCGACCGAGTCATCGGGAAGGATCGCATTCCAAACCTGAAGGACAGCCTTCCGTACATTGCGGCAATGCAGAAGGAAATATACAGGTGGCGCCCTGTCGGACCATTAGGTTGGGTCCTCCTTTGCAAAGGATTTCAAATGACAGACTAATTCGTGTCAGGCATACCGCACGCTACAACACAAGATGACATTTATAATGGATATTTTATCCCGAAAGGGAGTCTCATTATCAACAATATATGGCGAGTCTTTTCACTTCAACCTTTCCTCTGAAGGACGTACTTACCATGGATTCATAGGGAGATCGCTCATGATCAAGTTCACTATCACAATCCGGAGTCATTCAACCCTGAGCGATTCCTTGGTGAAACTCAGGAGCTCGATCCTGAAAACTTTGTCTTTGGGTTCGGCCGGCGAATATGCCCTGGTATTCAAGTAGTCCATCCAACGATGTTCATGATCATGGCGGCCTGTCTTGCTGTGTTTGACATACAATCTGATTCCGCTCGAGACGAGTGGCTGACTGGTACTGTCCTGTGAGTTTGTGTCTTTCTGGAGTCTGCACTTGTTGAATTTGCTTTCAGTCATCCTAAGCCTTTCAACTGTAGCTTCGAACCTCGAAATGCTGATGCTCTACATTTGATTCAAGCTATCAAGAGTGAACTTGCAGATGTGCAATGTGTTCCATCTAAATTGTAAAATGACACCATTGACAACTAGATATTAAATCACGAGTGATGCTCCCCTGTCCGATTGATCAGTACAGCTATTTGTTCTTCATGTGCAGACAAGTCTTTATCCTTGATCTCAGACAAATGACATTAAATTTACTGATCATCATCTCAGATCTGCATAAGGAGGTAATCCAACAGGAATCCCAACCAAACAGCCGGCCCAATGACAAATCCGTTATTTTCAAACTGGTCGGATCGATGTCAGACTGTGAGGACTATCATGAGACCAAACATACAGCTTTCAAACAGTCCTTTGGATAATCCAGGTTGACCGTAACCAAGTCTTTCGCCAAGAGTATCGCTCCCACACCAACGGCAAAAGTATAGAAGAGGGTGCCACTGCTGGTGAGTATTCCTGACACAACCCAAGACATTGTGAGAAATGCGCTAAAGAAAAAGAGCGCCACTTTGACATGTTGACCCAGAACAAGAACAATCGACCTGACTCCGGCACCGACATCGTCTTTTTTGTCTTGACAAGCATAGATGGAGTCTAATGTAAACTTTCTAGGGTTTTGTTAACCAACAGGAGACCTACCATACCACATCGTCCACCTGATTGGTCAGTGCCAACTATTGAGTGATCAATGGTACACACCACCATCCACCGGCCGCAAGTACACACCCAGGTAGAGAAATGTCTATGCTAAAGACCGAAAAGGCCAATATACATGGTGTGTTCAGTGTAAGACCCAACCACACTTGCGGGTAGTAGGTTATCCGTTTCATGAAAGGATACAACCCCGTCATGGGAACAACAGTCAGAAAAGCAAGTAACTGGCTAAATACAAGGATAAAGACGATATCTGCAGAGGTTTATAGCTCTTACCCGACCGGAGTGAGGAAGTATCCTAGTATGGATAGTCCCACGACGTGAAAGAACAGAAAAATCAAGGCCTCGAGCACAGTGATACGACCATCAGGTAAGGGGCGGTGTTTTGTGCGCTCTGCAAGGATCACCATAACGATAGGGGAAACGTCTCGACAGATCATTACTCACCAACTTTGGCGTCAAGATCCATATCAATGATATCGTTCCACACGCAGCCACCACCTCGTTTATCCGTCATGCTAAGGCAAGGGAAGAAATTAAATTGGCTCACTGAGCGTAAATCACATACATAGGCAACAGTAGACCAGAATCAGTACTCACCTGTGTAGGAGAATTGCACCTAATAAACCAAGAAAGATTGTTTGTAAATATACATTCAATGGAACTTGATAAACCCTCGCAGCCAATGTCAAAGACCATGCTTCAATGAGAATCCTGAGACTAAGAACCGGCATCCTGCATGAGAACTCACCAGATGGCCAGAATAGAATCATTGTCCCAGCCGGTCTGTCGACTCGACTTAATTCAATCTAGGGGAACAGTCTCGTTAGGCTTGTATCCACAGCAAGGGAATACCGCACCAATGTTTTAACGGCAACCATATCGAACTTAGTTGAAAGGAATAAGACAAGCTCTTATAGTAGGCCGTGTTCCATGTGGATGGGCCACCTCGTGTTGCTTATCACAGGAATATTTGATGTTCCTATGTTGGACAATCGATCCAAGATCCGTGGAACAAGGACAACCGATGTCAATCGTATAGAAACGTTAATGTCAGCTGCCAAAGAGACCTAAAGTCATGGCTTCTGGTAGTTCATTAAACAATCTGTTCCGTCCCTTCTATCCACGCCTTCCCCGAGATACACTCCTGTAACAGCACAGAATGTGTGATGGATACCGTCGGGGATGACAGGGCTGTGACGAGATGGCTCAGGGGATGGCTGGAATAGAAAGTGATGGAACTGTGATGATACCGCTTCCTGTCCAGCGTCCCGCTATGCTCCTGCCATCCGATTAATTCACGCTACTTCTAGGTAGTGGGTCTTTGAAGATGTGGCTTTTGACAGTAAAAACTGTAAACATGTACGAGTGAGTATTAAGTAGCAACCAAAGTATAAAAAATGATTCAAGTTTGCGAGTCAGGGATTACATGTACATAGTAAAAACTGGCAAGTAGTGTAGCTGTACAAACAAACCTGAACGTTCAATACCAGATGTTGGCCAGATGAAGACTCCTGAGTGACTGATGAAAAATATAAACGCAGAGTCAGCCATCCTTCTTGCTTGCTTCCTGCTATCTTTAATCAATCTGACTGATGCCGCATGACTGTAGCAGGCATCGCTGTTCATCCGAGTCGGTGTTACAGGTAGGATTATTGAACATTGCAGAAACATTATCGGATAAGTTGCAGGCCTTCTCGCATGGCTAAAATAAACATTTGGAGTAATAGGAATGTAGCTGTAGCGCATATAAACAGCATGTGAGTTTGAAGTGCCTTTGACTCTGCTCAAACGGTTGAAGTTTGATTAGGATGCTCGTGTGCATGCCATTTGCCCGACACCTGATGTGCGTCCAGCTTTCAAAGGACAGACCTCATGGTCAAACAGTTGTAATTAGTTCATTGGTGCACTATTTGCGGAGTTGTTTTGATAGTGTCGCCGAGGTCATGTTCAAGCTAAATACATCAAACGTGCTCGAGAGATCTCCTCAGAGTCATTACAATGTCCTATCCTATAAATCAGCTGTGGTGAGATCTTGATGAGAGTTGAATGAAGCCTACCGGTATCAGCTTCCCATCCCATTCAGTTGTGCTACCAATCATGGTCCCATCTAGGCTGACCGGCATAGTGTTCACAGAATGGGAAGGTTCAGTGGTACGGAAAGTAGACATCTTTACAGCCACTCCGGCACCCAGCATACCAGCACTGTTTTGACTGCCAGTAACAGTGGAGATACCACCAGTCAGGAACTGCCGATTATTCAATAGTAGAACAAGACTGTTGGAATAGCTGCAAAGAGCATAAATTCAGTGAAAAACTGGTAAGCGCAAAACTTACATTTTGCCGAGAAAGAGAAAGCTGCAGACCCCAATGAGGTTTGAGACACACTGTATTGAAATGGCTGAAACTCACGCTGTAAAATAGTTGGTGGTCTGTGTCGTGGGTTAGGATTGGCTGTCTTGAATCTAATAGCTGCGTACATTGAATCTCACTAAGAGTATAACCGTCAGAATGGCAACCAAGCCTGTGATCAATGTGAGGATCGATAATCTATCGTTCGAAGTAAAAGACTAACTGGACAAGAGATTTGTCTCCACAATCAAAATCAATATTTTTCTGACAGCTGAACCCGGTTTTTGATTGACGTTGTTTCGGCCAGTAGCCAGCTACATAGGACGACGGGTGAATGAATAGGAAAGGTCCCGTATGTAACAACACACAATGGCGACCATAGACAGTACGATCAGAATGTCTACAACTGCTGCACCAATGAACACTACCTGTAGGAGATCATTCATATACGCCCGCAAACGGAGAGGGAGGGAAGCCCACATAGCCGGAAGCAAGTCCTTTGGTAGCTGCTTCTGAAAACGAGCCAGCGGCATGTGCCTAGATGTACCGGGTTTGAGCACTCTATGTTTCCTTCATAAAGGAGAAGATGGTTACCAGGACCGCGCTATAGATTCCGGCCACTACATGAGCAACAGCGATCTGGACAGCAAGTGAGTTGCTGTAGATATCAAGGCGAAATTCATACCAAGCCAATGGTAACTGATACAGGCCATGCTCTTCTGTTTATTAACCAGATGCGGTAGCAGTAGAACCACTGTACTATCGCTGCAACAAGAGCACCCATCATAGGCGTGTCGAATGGTGAGAGGTAGACATCATCAAGTGCAAGGAGGTTTCCAAATCCGAATCCAAACCAGCGAATCGTGTCTGATGTTGCCATCGCTGTTGAAAGAAGATCGAGTGCAAAAATACCATACACTATTCAAATGACAAAATCAGTATGGCAAATCCTCTGCCGGCATCACTGACCGAGTACTTTGAGATACAGTGCATCACGAGAAAATGTAAGGTGATAGAAATCTGTAGTGGAATTTGAAGATGAAGACCAACACTCTGTGATCACACACTTACAGACTTGGACAGATAAGACACCAAAAAAATAAGCATTGAATATTTCTCCAAAGAGCTGCGATTTTGAGTCTCCTGGATAGCAGAAGTCGAGCTTACTGACCAAAGGTGTCGTTCTAGATTGATGGGAAGTAAATAATCGTGTTATAGAAGGTGAGAATGGATGAAACGTACAAGGATGCGATATTCGGTGGAATTGGAGGTAGCAAAGGGACCGAGGGGTCTGTGGTGGACATCCTATCTTCAGAGTGTATTCGGTGGGTCCAATGCCAGTCTTTCCAACTACGGTCGGGCTTTTTAGACATTGCCTCTGGCACAGCATCGGTTTGATAGTTGTATCGCAAATCAGATTACGTTGTCAGCAGGGTGTTCAATTTGTTTCCAACTGTATCAGTTTGAGGGCGCCAAGATGGTAAGACGGACCTGCGCATACGACACGTGTCCATCATATCTGCCTTTGGTACTTTAGTCACATTGAGTGGCGCAGGTTGCTCAGATTGGTATCGTGCGGGTAGAGCTTTAAACCGTACATGGCTAATTAACTGCCCTGTCATCAATGTCATTGATCAACATCGTGATCGGCATCATGTTGGGAAGAGACGAAGCTTGCTCGAGCCTCACTGGCAGATCATCTGAGATGATCTGCCTAGCTAGGTGCTTGAAGGATACGTTGTTACTTGTAAATTATGCTTTTCTGTCATCACTTCAAGCACATCTTGGCCAATATTCCAGAGACTCGGAAGTTTGATGGGAGGGCAACGTTTCTCCGACTGTCTCGGAATGATTGATCTGAATGGAACAACTTAGAAAGTGGCAAATAAAGATCATTCTACAACAGCTACGGCAGGAATTTATTGAGGCCACTACTTAGTACTTGATACTTGGTACAAAATTTGGCATATCGGATCTTGTGGCGTTACTTCCGCTTCTCCAGAGGGTTAGACAGATAGTTTCGGACTTTTAATCTGAGATCTGGAAGGAAGGAAGGAAAAGAAAGGTTAAGGAACGGCCAGGTCCCGTCTGGATCTGACTTGATCGTATCGAGGTGGCGTTCGCTGCACATGTTTTGCGGCTTCTGAAGTCGGTTCCAGTGCGGTGTCTCCACCAAGATTTCGGTTACGAGAGTGGTCAGGCACACTTTTAGTACTGCCAGATCGGCTTGACAGTCTATATGGATGTGGCAATCTGACCTTTCCATATAAAGACTCATGAGCTAGTCTTGTGACCTTCAAGCTTCAAGCAGCTCTTCCCCCCAATGGCAACAGACACAGCCCTCTCAAGACTGAAGACACTGGCACAGGCGCCGATTCATAAGCTACCACCAGAAATATTGTGCCAGATCTTCATAGCACATGGGTCCGTGAATGAACTTCGACCTCGTGTCGACATCCCAGGCTTCAGATTCGCAGCTGTCTGCTCATACTGGCGTGCCGTTGCGCTTGTAACCACGAAACTCTGGAATTCCATCAGTCTTATCCTTGTTACATCGAACAGTTTTTCTCAGTGGAATTCTAAAAATTATGCCGTGATTCAGAGACTCTTAGATCTTTCAACCGGTGCTTCCCTCTCTATTACCATCGATATATTCAGCTACTCGGCTGAAATTCCTCCAATCCTTCAGATGCTTTGTGACCAAGCGCATAGATGGGAAAATCTAGAGTTCGCCTCTATCTCTCACCTGCCTTTACAGTTCATAAGTGGCCTCTCTCTAAATTCCTTGCGTACGTTCAAATTCACATTGGGACTCCCGGGCCAGTTCTCGTTGTCCGAGTCAGTTTTCGATAATGTCCACCTTCTCAATGCACCTAGGTTGCGTAAAGTATGTTTAGGCCTCATCAACCCAAACATACCGTTTATTCCTTGGGGTCAGATCACGGATCTGACAGTCAGGAAAGGATCCATTTCACATATCATTGACACAATACCTCAACTTCCAGCCTTATCGAAATTAAACGTTGAAGGCATACCAAACACTTTAGATGACGAATCAGATTTGGCCAGGGTACATGATGATAAAACACGCATTGAATGCGATCTGGACTCTCTCACCATCGCGTTCTCCAACAGCTTGCGTGGCAAGCATGCTATGCAGAGTCTTCTTGACCGTCTCATCCTTCCATGTCTCACGTCCTTCACTTTGATCGCTGATGATGAGAATCTGTCAGGGACCATCCTTCCTTCGCTACTCACGCGTTCCTCCGCCCTCCTAACATCCCTTATCCTCCAAAAAACATCGACGCCCGCCAATGATTTAATTTCCCTACTTGGGCTGATACCAAACCTAATAACCTTGTCTCTCTCCGAATCGCCTTTTAAAGAGCGATCGAGAACGAGATGTATGATAAACAAGGATTTCTGGACAGCATTGTCTCTTGATTCGGATTTGAGCTCGTCGCAGGGGCTAGTACCCAGTCTTAGGTCCCTCTCCCTTGAAATCCGATATCTGCCATTCTCAATAAACCTGACGATGCCTCTCAGACTTATCACGTCCCGTCACGCATATCTCAAATCATTGTCCCTCAAATTTCCCACCAAATCAGTATCTCCTTCCGAGGTTCTCCTGCAGTCGTATGTTGATTTTAGGAAGGGAGGGTTAGATATTCGAATTGAGGATCAAAACGGTGATGTGATTTTCAGGCGGCAGCAGCGGCTCGGAGGCATTGAGAGTGTGGCTGCACTTGGTAACTTAAAGTTTGTTTGAGGGTTGCCACTTATGGTTTTCTTAGTAGTGTCGATGGATTCAGACTCCGAGTCGGACGTCATAGATGTTTGTCGAGACTGACATCAGAGAATTCTCTCTTATTGTCGTTTGCAGGTGTGCCAGTAAATGCGCAGCTTCCATGTCAGGACATTTTGAAGGAGCCCAGTGTAACAATTTGGTTGTATCTCACTCGTATCTAGATAAAAATTAAATATTCGGCATCGCCAGACATAATTACAGGTGCAAGGACACACCAAGAGGTTACCGGTATTAAGTTTCCA
>CEMS01057410.1:0-12039 GCA_900068915.1 Megacollybia platyphylla | reverse complement strand
AAAGATCAAAGCATGTGACATCATGATCTTAGACCATATCGAGTCTCTCATTGGCAATCCGCAAGAGTACCGTAACACTGTCGCACCTGATCCTTGGAATTACTTCAAGTACTGAATTCCTTTGTTTTATTCTACTGTTCTCATCGTTGAAGTTCCCAAGAACTTGAGGAGACTAACAGTTACGTTGCCAAAAAAAGTTTTTACTGCGCTCATCTACTGGTTTCAGGACTTGATGAACATCTGAACCCATATGAATCTGTTCTTGATTTATACGGGGCCAATTTACCTGAACGGACGTTTTCCGACGTCGTCCAAGGAATCATAGTGTCGGCAAACTTTCTCGACATCTCATTTCTTTCTAAGCTGTGTATCCAGAAAACCTCACATCGACTTGCAACATCTTTCTGCGATTCTCTCTTCCTCCAAAAAGAATGATGAGATCTCTGAAGAGCTTGCAGAAATTTGTGGCTTCGAGGACATGGAGCTTGTGGTTAATATCCTGTCGAATCGATTAGCAGTGGCCAAAGAAGTACGCACTGACTTGCGACTGTAACGCTGGGTAAAACTGATCTAAATTAGATGGAAGAATACCTCCTTGCTGTTCGACCTGGTGTGACTGAACAAATAATAGGAAATGTAATCTCATCCCTAATCCAGATCATCCTTTTTTTTCGGAAGAAAGTGCACAGCAACGACTAGCCCAGACATTTCGTGAAAATGCCAACCGTCCCTTGTTTTCCGGTGATTCTGTATGTGCAGGCCTATCAATACAAAAAGTCTCAATATCTCGCAGGAGACGCCAGCAGAGGTACTTCCCCACGTCTATACGACGTCCACGTTCCAAGGGAATATCCTCTCGGCAATGGGGACTAAATATACCCTACCAGTAGGCACGGAGCGACAAAGGTTCCAAGTAAGTTGGAGTCACTACCGTCATCCCTGGGTCTAACGTTGCTCAGGACTATGAGGAGGTTATTGTCCCGCCTGCAAAGCCTGTTCCCCCACAGACTAGTGAAAGACGGATACCTGTTTCGGAGTTGGACCCTCTCGCAAAAGGCTGTTTCCCGGTACCTATTTGCATCGTTAAGTGACCCTTACCGACCCTTCGTCACAGGGATACACCAGTCTTAACCGTGTTCAATCGATTGTTTACCCCACCGCCTACCTTAGTAATGAAAACATGCTTATCT
Organism: Megacollybia platyphylla; assembly: GCA_900068915.1. NCBI lineage: Eukaryota > Fungi > Basidiomycota > Agaricomycetes > Agaricales > Porotheleaceae > Megacollybia > Megacollybia platyphylla. Next base: position 10,849 of record CEMS01057410.1, on the reverse strand, counting down.
GTGGTAAGGCTTGTTCATTTTGCCAGTCGATTACAAGTCTAACTTATGCACATTTTAGCCCCTACCGGTGCTGTAAATGTCCGATATTTGACTGAATCGAGTTACTGATTTTGTGAAAGGGTAAAACCGATGTGGCCATGCTTACCATTCTTCGTGTCCTCAGTCAACATCGATCAAATACTAACGATAATACTGCTATCGGCTCCACACTCAATAAAGACTCTTTCAAGATAATATACGTGCAAGTGTTCGTACTCGCTGATCGTTTCTCTGATTAACTCGTCGGTCAAGAGCTCCGATGAAGGCCCTGGCTTCTGAGATTGTCCGTAAATTTGGAAAACGCTTAAAATGGCTCTCTATCAGAGTCAGAGAGCTCACTGGTACGCCACTGCTTTCTGGTTTCCGACCAAGGTGTTCAGAAATGTTGAAGGTGATATGCAGATGACAAGGGCCGAGATAGCGGAAACCCAAATAATAGTAACGACTCCAGAAAAATGGGACGTAGTGACCCGAAAGCCAACAGGAGAAGGAGAGCTTGCGTCGGTACGCTTCCGCTGGACTGTACACAAGATTGCTCATGCTATGCAGACTCTAAAATTACTCATAATTGATGAGGTCCACCTCCTCAATGAGCAACGAGGAGCGGTTATCGAGACAATCATCGCCAGGACTTTGCGCCAGGTTTGATTTTCCGTCTGTTCAGAAGTCGTTCCTGTTGACTGTGCTTTGCCCCAGGTTGAATCTAGCCAGTCAATCATCCGGATTGTAGGACTAAGCGCAACCCTACCAAACTATGTGGATGTTGCAGAATTTCTGAGGTAAAGAAGCTCTGCCATTTTGCCCAATTACCGAAAATCTCTAGTGTTTCTAAGCAGAAGGGACTTTTCTATTTCGATTCATCTTTTCGCCCCGTACCTCTAGAGCAGCACTTTATAGGAGTCAGAAGCAAGACAGGCAGTGCTGAGGCTACAGCGATTCTCGATCGCAAGACGGGCAGTGCTGAGGCCAAAACGAATCTCAATCGCAAGACAGGCAGTGCTGAGGCCAAAATGAATCTCGATCGCGTCACCTTTCAGAAGGTATCCGAGTTGGTTGCCCGAGGACATCAAGTCATGGTTTTTGTCCATGCCCGCAGGGAGACTGTGAAGACAGCGTTAGGTTTAAGAGATATGGCCGTGGCTGAAGGCAGCATCGATGACTTTAACTGCGAAGCGCATCCTCAATGGAACTTGTTCAGGCGGCAGGTCGGCGAATCTCGAAATAAGGAGATGAAGCAGTTATATGACAATGGTTTTGGCATTCATCATGCTGGAATGCTCAGATCGGACAGAAACTTAATGGAGCGGTTGTTTGAAGCACGAGCTATTAAGGTATAACTGATGATTTTCACTTCTTGTCTGTCATACTATCTAGGTTCTGTGTTGCACAGCGACACTAGCTTGGGGTGTCAACTTACCAGCACATGCGGGTGAAGGTTTTTAACAGGGACTCCTAGCAGCATTGACTTTATTTCAGTAATCATCAAAGGAACACAAGTCTATGATAGTACGAAAGGAAAATTTGTAGATCTTGCAGTGCTTGATGTACTGCAAATATTCGGCCGAGCCGGTCGTCCTGGAATGGAAGACAGTGGAGAAGGATACATTTGTACCACAGAAGATAAGCTTCCGCACTATCTTGATGCAGTCGTTTCTCAGGTAAGTTATCCTTTTTGTGGACGATTAGCTCAACAGTACCTAGCACCCAATTGAATCCCAGTCAGTCGCGAAACTTAGATATCATACGAGTTCTTTGACGACTTTCAGGTTTCAAGCCGGCCTTGTGGACGCCTTGAATGCGGAAATCTCATTGGGTACTGTTGCCAATGTGGCCGATGCGATGCGTTGGATGAGCTATACATATCTTTTCGTTCGTATGAAGAAGAATGCGACATTTTACGGTTTGTGAGTCTTGACTTGTTAGAAATGTTTCTTTCCCCTTGCAGGTATCTCGCGGGATGAGTTGGCGAACGACCCTCAGCTCGGACAAAAACGACAGGCTCTGGTCATGTCAGCTGCGCAGAAATTGGCAAAATTGGGCATGATTCTCTTCGACGAGCCAAAGGGTGCATTTATCATTACTGATCTCGGGCGGATTGCTGCCAAATATTATGTCCGCCATGAATCCATGGAAATCTTCAATAACAAATTTCGACCCAAAATGAGCGAGGCCGATGTCCTCAGTATGCTTAGCATGAGCACGGAGGTGTGTCGTCCTATCCCACAGAATCAATAGTTGACTTATCCTCCAGTTTGGCCAAATGCAGATTCGGGAATCGGAAGCTAAAGAGCTCGAACAAATTCGATTAGCTGTACCTTGCCATGTTGAGGTATGGGTATACTGACAGATCGAAAGTACTGACTCGCTCAGAAAGGAACCGATGATGGTCAAAGCGAAAAAGTCAATATACTCCTCCAGGGATTCATCTCTCGATATCAGGTGGATGACTTTGCGTTGGTTTCCGACACGATGTATGCTGCCCAAAACGGTGGCCGTATTGCCCGTGCCCTCCTTGAAATCGGTATTAGCAAGAAGTGGGCCAACGTCACCACCGTTATTATGGGTATAAGCAAAGCTATAGAGAAGCGACTATGGTCTTTCGACCACCCTCTGAAGCAGCTCGACCTGAAAAATGACATCTACTATGGTTTAACGACATGGGCAGACGAATGGCATCCTTCTGAGCTAGTAACACTCAATGCTGAAGAGCTTGGTAAGCTTGTTCACCTGAACGAGCGACAAGGACAAGCGCTTTTGAACGCTGCGAAGCAGTTTCCCACACTAAAAATCGACTTTGTCCTTCGCCCATTGGGTTCTGATGTTCTTAAAATTACTATCAACCTCAAACCTGTTTTCACCTGGAATACCAAAGTCCACGGGAGTTCAGAACCTTTCTGGTTATGGGTCGAAGATCAGGTTGGCATAGGTATCATTCAGATGACACATTTGATGTTTCGTCACGATACATCTTACCTTACTACGGACTTCATTATCTCTATTCCTCATGGCACTCCACCTGCCGCAGTCACTGTTCGATATGTGTCTGACCGGTGGATCGGAGCAGAGGACGAGGTCACGATACCCTTAGATTCCTTGCTGATGCCGAAGCCACCCCAAAGTCGAACTTCACTCCTCGATATTCCTCTTCTTTCTCCATCGGTTCTCAGGAGTTCTTTGGTAGAGAGCCTCTTTGCCGATGACCTCATCAATTTCAATGCTATTCAGAGCCAAGTAATCTGGTCTGTTGCTCACACAAATTCTAACTTACTTTTGTGTGCTCCCACCGGAAGTGGTAGTACTTTGCTAGCTGAAGCTCTGATTTGGTAGGTATCTACCTAGTGGACAAGTCTCATCTTTTGACAATGATTGTGCAGCACGACAGCTTACAGATCACTGGACACATACATTCTTGTAGTGGTGCCTCACAAGGCATTTGCGACATCCATCATCTGCGACCTAAGTACTAAGTCACAAGCACTTGGCATGCATTTGGATTATAGTACCGATTTCAAATTACCGGATCAAAAGCGAGGTCGGATTGTACGCTTCGTCGATTCGTTTAATCTTCAGGCGGCACTTTCGCAACGTGATCCTCGGTCGCCTGCTCAAACGGTTGACCTAGTAATTTTGGATCATCTGGAGCAACTGGATCCTATTTATGAGCTGGCTGTGTCCATGCTGCTGCATACAGCTCAGTCAGCTTCAACGAGATTTGTTGGGTTTTCTCATTCACTTTCCGATCCTGAGGATTTGGCGGCTTGGCTTCACGTGGAGCCGTCTTCACTCTTTAGTTTTCATCCTAGTGATCGTAGTCAAGCTTTAACGATGTCTGTGCAAACATTCAACATTCCTCATTCAGCTTCACTATTCAAGGTCATGGCCAAGCCTACTCATACCGCGGTCCAAGCTGGTCAGGACCATGCGATAGTATTTGTGCCATCCCGGAGCCACTGTCGCTCGGTGGCCTTCGATCTTCTTACACACCGTGCATTAGAAAACGAGAACGATCGTGGCTACCTTCCTGGCCCTATAGATGATGAACAGTTACGAACCTATCTTGACAAAATGCAAGACAAGTCTCTCGTAGATCTTATAACTCGAGGGATTGGCTTATTCCACGGAGGATTACAGAAAAGAGATCGAAACTCCATTCTTGAACTTTATGCGGAGGGCATCGTACGAGTCCTTCTCGTTACCCATGACTCCTGCTGGTCGTTACCTATCCGTGCACCTACTGTGGTAGTGATGGGTACCCAGTATATGGCGGAAGCTGGTCAGCTTCGTGATTATGATCTTGTGGAGCTGGTGCAGATGCAAAGTCATGCCGTGAGGCATGTAGGTGCAGGACACTTCCATTTGTTTTGCCAGGCAGAAAGCAAGGACACACTTCTCCATTTCCTCAATGATGGTCTGCCACTCGAATCTAAGCTTTTGGAAACAACACACCTGGCTTCGTTATATCGTGACCAGGAGCGCGGCTATTTTCTGAACAAGCAAGATGTAGCTGATGTCTTGTCTTTCACGTATCTGTCCAGACGGATCGTATCAAACCCAGCCTATTATGGCTGTTCTGAGAGCGGCCGCGACAGAAATTTGTCTCGAATAATAGATGATTTACATGACAGTAGCATCTAGAGCACCCTTTCTACTTTAAAAACTGCTTCAATTTTTGCATTTTTTCTGATGCAGCCTTCAGAGTTTCCAGATCCTTGCAGAAGGAGAAACGAATGTAGACTTCACCAATGTTGGCGTGTTCCTCACAATAGAACTAGATAGAAGAATTAAGAAAGTTGCAGTGACGAGGCTGGGAGCATACCTCACTGACTGGAATAGAAGACACCCCAACTTCAAGGGCAATAAACCAACATGCTCTAAATTTATCTAGGTCTTGTCCTGAAACCAAGGTAGAAGACATACCTGAAATCTCTACCTCTGCCCAAGACACTATCAGGGAAAGGGTAATCACTAGGAATGTTCACATCAGAGATATCCTGGAGTATAGATTCATTTCTGGGAAAAACAACTAGAGAAAACTTGCCAGCAGAACGAAATAGGTTCCCTCTGGGTAAGTATACCGCATACCGAGTCTGTCAAAGGCACCTGTTAGAATTGCACGGCGTTCTGCATATTCTTTGCGTTGGATAGCAAAAAAGTCATTGTTCAGAGCTTGTTCCAGACCCGAGGCAGATGCCTCTTGTAAGGGTGAATTTGAGCAGAAAACAATTCGCGTGCTGGCAGCAAGGGTGGGTCGAATGATGTGGGGTGGTCCTATCAGCCATCCTACACGCCAACCGGTGGCTGCAAAAGACTCTACGGCGTTTCGGGTTAGCCATGATACAGAATTGTTTACGAACACATACTTCCTGCAGAATAAACTGATACCGTGCGCTCCCACATGTCAGGGAACGTAGCAATCCTTATGTGCTCTTTGTTATCAAAGACAAGATTTTCGTACTTTTGGCATGTCAGGTAATAATAGCTCTGATGAATTCGCCACCTACCACTTCATCTGACATGACAAGTAGATTCGACTCTCGGGCGATGGCAGCAATAGCTTCTAGCTCCTCGCGGCTAAAGACTTTCCCGACTGGGTTGTGCGGCGTATTAACGATGATCATCTTGGTCTTTGGGGTAACAGCACGCCTGGACAATCTAGTGAAGCAACGCAAGTATGAAGCAATTACCTGAGTTCCTCTATGTCTATAGTCCAATCGGCACTGGTGGTCTTTTCCTTGTCATGCGAGGGCGGATGTAAAGGGACATAGATCGGTTTTCCGCCGTTGAACGTCACAGATGGGAGATATTGATCGAAAAATGGTTCGAACATGATGACTTCATCCCCTTCCTCCAAAAAGGCAGTGAAAACGGAATATTGACCTGGCAGATTGGTATTATGTAAATAGAAACTGGGATAGTTCGTGTACCTTCATTTGCGCCACTCGTGACGAGGATCTCGCTCTCGACATCAAGTGTTCTCTTGAATAGCGGCTCGTAGGTGTTCTTGATGGCCTGGCGCAGACGAAGCCGACCTTTGGGATGAGAGTAGTGGTTTGCCATTACATTGTTTAACGCCTCCTCTGCTGCTTTCCTTACGAACGTTGGTGGGGGGAAGTTCATGTAGCCCTGGCCCAAATTAATGCAGTCCGCTGGCAAATTTGCGACACTGAAAAATTGCACAGTCAATACTAGCTGGGAGTTTAATTACGGGCATACTTGAAGATCGACCACACATCCTGGGCCAGAGCACGGCCCTCTTTGAGTCTTGAGGAGTAGCTCGGAACTTGGCGGCCGTTCATGATACGACGAATATTGTGCCAGCGAAGCTGACTGCGCACTGAAGCGATCATGTGCCTTTCTTCTATTTTTCTTCCGCTATGAGTAGAGTCCAGTATGCACTCATTGCAACCGCAAATTCATCTTAAACTTGTACAGCTCAAACTCTCCGGACGAACAGCCCGAAGACCAGGCTTTCATATATCCAGCTTCAGATAATGATGACGACGAGGAAGAGTTTGTGTATCCTAGTGCTGTCACGGATATCCAAACACTCGCTCTCCATCCTCCGTCTCATGCTACAGAAGCCCAGCTCGAGGCTCTCTATACCGCCGCCTCTTCGGGAGATCTTTTACTTTTAAAGCGGCTATTTAAAACAGCTTTGGAATCGGGTTCCGTGGAGTCCTTTAGCCTGGCCAATGCTGCCTCCTCGCGCACTGGTTTCACTGCTCTTCATGTTGCTGCGAGCAGGGGCTACTTGGACATTGTCACCTGGCGTATGTTCCTCTCTCGTAAGGTTTCGATCCTAAACCTCTCCAGTTGTTGAGGAATGTGGGGCTATGCCCGATCTTGAAGACAAAGAGGGCGAGGTATGCAGTCTTGTGCGCTCCATTGTCCGGTTAATATTTGCAATAGACTGCCTTGCATAAAGCCTCTTTGAATGGGCATCTCCCTATCGTTACCTATCTCCTCCCTGACAGATCCGATGTTCATGCACGGGATGCTGACGGATGGACTGCCCTGCATAACGCCTGTTCAAAAGTACACGTGCCGTTCTTCGCATGTTTAAACTACTCAGATCTGTTAGGGTTATCTTGATATCGTGCGATGGCTCTGTGAGCATGGTGGTGCCTCTGCGGAATCTAACGGCGTCCGTGGTGTAGACGTTCGAAGTAAAGGTGGATGGACACCTCTGAGCAAGTCTGCTTTTGTGTGGTGATGTCATCTTCTAACTCTTCCACAGTGAATGCTGCATCAAAGGGTCATTTACCTGTTATTCTCTACCTTCTCAACAAACAATCCGCAAACCCTTTAATTCGTAACAACTGGGGAGAAACAGCATTTGATGTCGCTGCCGCTGTTTTCGAAGTCTGGATATGTGAAGTGAGTAGTTCCTGAGCTGCTGTCCATTTTGAGTTATGATTTTAGGTTCTGCAAGGGTTCGAGGTTGACCAGTGGCGACGCACGACGGTCCCTTATGACCCACTCGCAGTCCACACCACTGTGCCGCTTGTTCTCTATGAGAATCAACGACTTGATACCCGATTAAAAACTTTGGCCGTCTCTGGCCGTCCCAAATTTTCCGCAACTGGTCTGGGTAAGCAGGGCCGTCGACCACCTTTTGAACTGAAGCTGCCAAAGCGAGACGAAGAAACAGGAGCTTGTGAGGTCCCAGCCTGGCGTAGTGACGTGCAGTTGCCGTTCAGGGACCAGCCCTTCAAGCTTCCAAAGCCAGGGCCAAATGATCGACCTGGATTGGAAGGGGCCGAGCGAAGTCATTTCTGGTTGTAAGCTATCTGTTTTTGATGAGACAAGTGTTTTTAGGCTCGAACAGGTCAGACTGGACTTTGGATGTCACGCACCCAGGCGTAGATGCTGAACAGGGTTGGCAATACGCTCATCGCTTCAGTGATAGCAGCGATCAGTGGACGGCTGACGTCCCACCGCAGTTGGAACGAATGCTGAACAGCAATGTGGTATCCAACAGTTTAGGTACCACTACACCGAGATCTTCTACTCCATCGCGATCTTCTCAGACCTGGGTCAGACGACGCAGGTGGGTTCGGGTTATGCGGAGGAGGCTAGATATTCCACCTCTTCCGTTTCTTCAGCCAGATGGTGCTATGTATCACCTTGATGATCAAGGCGGTATGATTCCTTATACTGAAAGTCCTCATGATGACTTTGAGCACGGGGATGATCAGGAACTGAGGTCCATGCCAACAAGCTTCCTGTCTAGCAATCATGATTATGTGAGTCGTGCGCGATATCTTGTTGGCAATCAAACTCGAACGCCCACCACAACCATGGAAACTCGTCGGGCTATTGCCAAACTGGAGCGAGCTACCACGGAGTTGAGGCAGGGTCTGCTGAGTTAGTCATAAATTTTTCATCGAAGACACGATTCACATACAAATAGGTGATGTTGACTTGGATCGCAAAACACAAGCAGAAGTTTTGTTAAATGCCTATAGTCGCGAACTGGAACGGCGTAGGCTTACTGCTCAAGCACAAGGATTGCTTATTTCTGGCCAAGGTTGAACTTTACTTTTCCTCCTCTATTCTAATTGAATGGGTTTCAGATGACGAACAGTTTGAGGATGAAGAGGATTCTGATGAGGAATTCTACTACCCCGGGACATCGTCTTTCGAAGCTGTTAGACCTGATTCCAGAACTTCTAGTGTATCGGATTACTTTACTCGTCCAGGACTGCAGAGAATAGGTACAGATCTAACACCTCAACTTTCTCAAGCCCCCGACTTTCGCGTCCCCACTCACGAAGCTCCTCAAAAAGTATTTACAAGCAGGAGAACTCCGACGCCTCACCAAGTCCATGCGCAGTGGGAACGAGATGAAGCTGTTCAGCAGTGTCGGGATTGTCAGCGTCGGTTCAGCTTTATCAACCGCCGAGTAAGTCCTGGCTGCTCGTACCGATAGTATGCTGAATGATTCTAGCATGTATGTGTGTGGGCGACAATCATGAGCATTACATTGAATTACCTCTAGCATTGCCGCAAGTGTGGTCGAATATTCTGTGATCGCTGCTCGTCCTACAGGGCTCTGCTGGATCCCTCTGAAATCGCTCAGGACCCTAGTTTCGGGGAGATAACTGCCTCTACGAGCACTCAAAGAGTCTGTCATAGCTGCTATCAAGAAGTCACTGTTCCAGCAGGCTTACGCGGAATGGGCAGTGCTTCGATGGAAAGAATTTTTGTTGATCAAGAACGGCTAAATATTCCTGGTCATCTTCCCAGAAGACAGACAAGTTCACAACTGAGTGATCTGGCAGAGTATGTCACTTTGTTTCCTTTAAATCCATTGACGCTTAACGCAATTCAGGTGCCCAGTTTGCAATACAAACCTTGAACGGGTAGGGACGGGTCCAGAGCAAGAAGCCCATGTTAGAAACTGTCTAGATGGTGGCTCCGGCGCTACGCCACAAGCAGCAAAGTATCTTGTGTATCGACTCCCTGCAGAAAGTGCGTTAATAGGGGTTGAATGTTGGTTGCTATTTTGCTTTTTTCGGTGTTTTAACGTTTACTCTAAGGTGTCATATGTCTGGAGGAATTCGTCAAGGGTTTGCATTTTGTGATACTGCTGGTAGATGCTCACTAGACTTTAGGGTCTACTGTGGCTCGTCTGAGCTGTTTCTGCAGTTTCCACAGTCGTATGTTTGCGGGATCTTTGTTCCAGTAAATTCTGACGTGATGCAGATTGTCTTTCGTCGTGGCTGCAACGTGGAAAAAGCTGCCCAGTTCATGCAAGATAATGAGATGTTCTACATTGGATATGCAATTATCTAAGAATACTATTCAGTCGTCGTCATCGCGGGGTTCGTAAAAAGTACTATAGTGGGCGGCTTTGCTAGTGTCGATACGAATGATGTCTGAATAGTCTTCCTCATCTGGTTCTATGATATCTTGGCCTTTCCTTCCGTCATCCTGATCATCTTCAAACCATGCAGCAATGTCTTCATCGTCTTCATCGTCCAAGTCATCATCTTCCAGATCCGAGTCTGTTGGTTTGTGAAACCTGGAAAGCAGTGAGTGAGTGAGGGCAGAGGGACGAAAATGACGGGCATGTAAGCTAAAATCTGGGCATGTCTTTCGTTCTCTCTCAAAACCATTTCATTTAGCTTCCGCTTCCGTTCTTGTTGCCGCTCGAGTCGGTCCCGATCGCGTTGGTGTGCCTACCGGAGTAATGAGGTACTGATATCGAGGAAAGAGGGATGCGAACCTGTTGTTGCAATGCGATTGCTTCCTGGAAATCAAGAGAACTAATTGCTGTAGGTGGCCCCTGTATTTCCGGTCAGATCACAAGGAAAGGTTGGGAAAAGTGCTGTACGAAGCGGGCGAGGACTCTACGCTTTGTTTCAATCATTTCTGGCTGGCTCGGTGGCTCGTCTACTGCCATTTGATCATCCCGGTTAAGGGAGATCTGCTGTATTCCTGAGTTTATAGCTTCCACTCCAACAACTTCGACTAGTCTGGCGTGGATTGCTTGTTGCTCTGCAGTTATCTTCTGTACATAGGCCGAAGTAGAGGGTCCACTGTGAATTGTGAGCTGTATAATGGAAGAAGCCATGACAGGCATACGTAGACTGCAGGATGTCCTGATTTCTGTGAAATGCTTCACGAAGTTGACTTTGATTCATTTCAGAGATCGGTTTAGGTTTTGGCGGTCTTGGAGGAGCCCGGAAACCTTTGGGAATGGCGCTCTTACTTGGCGGTGAGCCTCTGGTTGGGGAACTGGACATTGTCGTTCTATTTCAAGAATGCGTTTCCCTTTTTCGGAATACAAATACAATTCAACTAT